>JALGBA010001286.1:140000-160000 GCA_023970755.1 Azemiops feae
TTATGAACACTTAATAGTGGCAAAGAGGTCATAAACTCGGGGCAAAACTCAACTGAACGACCGTCTCGCTTAGCAACGGAAATTTTGGGCTCCATTGTGACCAGTACGTCGACGACTGCCTGTCCAAATTCTGCCATCTCTGCCCTCCCACCTTTACTCCCCCCCCCCAAGAAACTAGGGATGGTCCCTCCCAAGACATCCACCCTGCCCCTTTTCCCGCTGGGGGGCTCAGCTGCCTCCCATCTTGCGGGTCTCCCAGTTGTTGCTCCCCTCCCAGCCTTGCCCAGGTCATTCTCACCTGCCATTTCGGATGCTCTCTTAGGCTGAGAGCCCCCCCCCCATTTTTGGGTAACCCCCGTTCTCTGATTAAAGACGATGGATTAGATAAGTTTATGGACTTTTATGGAAACCATTTATGGACTTTCTGCCTGTTAGACACAATAACAGATGGTTAACTGGAGATTAGTTTGGCCTTTGAGGTTCCCTATTGGCTGTTTTTTCCCCCCTCTTTAAATATAGCAGACGGAGATCGAGTGGATCGCTAGATCAATAGATTTCTACCTCAGGGACATTTTTTTAATGTATTTGTATCAAATATAGATGGCAAAGTTGATAACTATTTGTGGACCTGCCACGTAAGGGGAAGAGAATGCATCAAAGGCTTTTGATATATTTTGTCAACATTCAGCCAGGCTGGACTTTTTAGCTTTAATGTAAGGATGAATGACACATTTGTGATTGCTTTTCTACACATTTTTTTAAAAAAATTTCACTACAGGTAGTCCTTAACTTACGATCACCAATGCTAAGTGAAACGTTTTTTTTAAAGTGGGTTTTGCCCCGTTTTTACCACCTTCCTTGCCAAATTCGCTAAGTGACCTGCTGAGGTTGTTAAGTGAATCTGGATTCCGCCTGGATTTTGATTATCAGAAGGTCACCCAAGTGGATCCCGTGACCCCCTGGGACACTGCGACCGTCGTAAATACGAGTCACTTGCCAAGTGTCTGAATGTAAACTTGTCTGAAATGGTATAGGGTTTCCTGCCTGAGCAGGGGGTTGGACTAGATGACCTCCAAGGTCCCTTCCAACTTTATTATTATTATTATTATTATTATTATTATTATTATTATTATTATTATTATTATTATTATTATTATTATTATTATTATTATTATTATTATTATCATCATCATCATCATCATCATCATCATCATCATCATCATCATCAAATCAGGTGATCATGAGGAATGCTGTAACGGTCGTAAGTGTGAAAAACGGTCCTTTTTTCAGTGCCGTTGCGTCTTCGGTCACTAAATGAACTTTTGTAATTCGAGGGCTAACTACAGTTATTTGTTATTCATTTTTTGCACGCCTGTTTTTTTTTTTTTCAAATTTTCAATATCAGCGTCAGATGATTGGTCAGTTTCTTCTTTTCTTTCCTTGATTTTGTATTTTAACTTTGGGGGGGGATTTTTTTTTTTTTTTTTAAAAAGGAAACCCTCCCCCCCCCGTTCGCATTTGCTCGGAAGGGTCTGTCGGTAAGTTTAGGGTGGGCTCTTCCTTCCCCCTTTTGCACTGTCCATCTTGCCCCCCTCCCCATAGGGGCCAGCCCTGCCCCACGCTCACCCCCCCAACCGAAGTTTTGTTTTTGTTTTTTCTTTCTCCAATTTGCTGCAGGGTCTGGGGCCTTGCTGCAAAAGGGCCGCCTTCAGCTCGACTGGAGTTCTCCCACCTCTCCTCGCCCATCCCTGGGGGACCCCCTTCCCCACTTCCCTGCCCATTTTCTCCTCGGAAACCGATTCCGCTCGACTTCTTCCTCTCCTGGCGGCTGAGGAAGGCAGCAGCGCCCGCCAGGGACCATCCCCAGCCGCTGTTTTCCAGAGCCGAGAAGAGGAAGAGAGCGGCTCTGCAGATGGAGAAGTGCTGTTTCCCGGGCGAGCTCACTTCACACCTGTGATTTCAGCCTCACTCCCCTCCTGATTGGCACAAGGGGGTGAGGGGCCTCTGGGGAGCCCCCCCGCCTCCTTTGTACTCCCGTCAGCATCTCCGGAGAAGGGGGGCTCCTTGCTTCCCGCTCAGAAATGGGAAGAGGGCTGTGGGCTTCGTTCTCCTGCAGGCAGGACCCCCAAGATGGACCCGGGCTTCATTGGGGTTCAGCTCTGCCATCCATGCCTCAGCCGACCTCGCCTCCTTTGGGCCCTGGCCTCCAGAGGGGAAGGGGCTTGTGGTAGGACCCTCCTGACATTTAGGCAGGAAAAATTAAGTACAGACTGGGCGAGACCTGGCTTAAAAACAGCAACTGTGAGAAGGACCTTGGAGTCCTGGTGGACGATCACTTGACCGTGAGCCAGCCGTGTGCAGCAGCAGCAGCCAAAAAAGCTAACACAATCCTGGCTTGTATAAACAGAGGCATGGAATCAAGATCACACGAAGTATTAGTACCGCTTTATAAAACCCTAGTGAGGCCACACCTGGAATACTACAGCCAATCTTGGTCACCATATCACAAAAAAGATGTTGAGAGTTTGGAAAAAATCCAGAGAAGAGCAACTAAGATGATTAAATGCCTGGAGACTAAAACATACGAAGAACGGCTGCGGGACTTGGGTCTGGCTAGTCTGAAGAAAAGAAGAAATAGGGGTGACATGATAGCAGTATTCCAGTATCTGAGGAGCTGCCACAAAGAAGAGGAAGGGGTCAAACTATTCTCCAAAGCACCTGAAGGCAGGACAAGAAACAATGGTTGGAAACTGACCAAAGAGAGAAGCAACCTGGAAGTAAGGAGGAACTTCCTAACAGTGAGGACAATTAACCAGTGGAACAGCTTGCCACCAGAAATCGTGGGCGCTCCGTCACTGGAGCTTTTTAAGAAGAGACTGAACAGTCACTTGTTTGAAATGGTGTAAGGTCTCCTGCTTGAGCAGGGGGCTGGACTAGAAGGCCTCCCAGGTCCCTTCCAGCTCTGTCATCCTGAAGTGAGGACTGCCCAGAACGGAGGGCAGGGAAGAGGCAGCTCAGGGTGGCTGCAGGAGCAAACGTGCCCTCAAAGAGGGTGATTGGCATCCTGCTCCAAAGCCAACCGCCAGGCACACCTGGATTCTCCAAAGCCCGGAGTACTAACGTGCTTTGCTTGCCACCTACGTGCCCCTGGCGGTGTGCCACAGGGTGCAACGGGCGTGCCCTTGCGGCTCCCTCCACCCACAGCCCGAAGGTCAGGCCGCCATCAGCGCGCATAGAGAGGGAGGCACCTGGCTTGGCGTCGGCTGCTTCTTCCGATGCCCCAGAGCTGCCCACGGGGCCAGGGACGAGGGTCCTCCTCGGCCTCCGGCTGCCACGCAGGTGCAAAGTCCGCAGGGTCAACGCACGGTCAGCGAGCAGCAGCGTCAGGCCCGCTACAGTGCGGGAAGTGCCAGACTCCATTAGTGCAAGAGAGCGTCAGGGGCGTTGTGACAATCCTCGCCCGGGTTTTTTCCCACCCACCCACCCACGAGGGGCTTCAGTTGCAACCTCTTTCTCCAGCCCCCCCCTTGCCTCTGGGCTGCCCCACCAAGGCTCAACCCCATCCTGCAGCCCAAGGCGGTCAGTCCTTCCAAGGCACACATACATAACCAAACCCCCTTGGAGTGACCCATGGCACAGCGCGGTTCCACAAGATGCGCCGGTTGCCCATTTGCTTCCGGGTGCAGTTCAGGTTTAACACATTAACCCAAGAACGGAATTGGAAGGGACCTTGGAGGTCATCTAGTCCAACCCCCTGCTCCAGGCAGGAGACCCTCTACTCCATGTCAGACAAGTGGCTGTCCAGTCTCTTCTTCAAAACCTCCAGGGATGGAGCACCTACAACCTCTGGAGGCAGCTTCTGGTTTTTCTCTGCCCTGCTCATGTGCCTCTTTCCCCTTGAGGTATGGCAGAATAACACGAGTCGGAAGGGACCTTGGAGGTCATCTAGTCCAACCCCCTGCTCCAGCAGGAGAACCTATACCTTTTCGGACAAGTGGCTGTCTAGTCTCTTCTTAAAAACCTCCAATGATGGAGCGCCCACAACTTCTGGTGGCCAGCTGTTCCACTGGTTAATTGTCCTCACTGTTAGGAAGTTTCTCCTTAATTCCAGGTTGCTTCTCTCTTTGGTCAGTTTCCATCCGTTGTTTCTTGTCTTGCCCTCTGGTGCTTTGGAGAATAGCTTGACCCCCTTCTTCTTTGTGGCAGCCCCTCAAATATTGGAACACAGCTATCCTGTCCCCCCTCGTCCTCCTCTTCATTAAACTAGCCAAACCCAATTCCTGCCACCGTTCTTCATATGTTTTGGCCTCCAGTCTCCTAATCATCTTTGCTGCTCTTCTCTGCTCTCTTTCTAGAGCTTCAACGTCTTTTTGATATCGTGGCAATCAAAACCGGATGCAATATTCCAAGGTGCTGGTTATCACCTTGGAAGCCTTGCCTGGCATGGGTCTCACCGGCCCGCCCCACCTCTGCAGGTAGAGGAGGAGGGATGCTGTGGGCCCCGTCAATCAAGGAATTCCCGCTGGAGGGGTCCAGGAGAAGGGCCTTCTGCTGCCAAGCCTTGTGCCCTTTGGAACATCTTATCTCCCCCCCCCCAGGTGAGATCTCTCCCACCCTTCTGATCTCCCACAAGAGCCTGAAGACCTGGTTCTTCGGCCAGTTGGCTTGGGGCCCCAATGACGGAGCATCACATCCCAGGCAATTGATATAAGATAAGATAAGATAAGATAAGATAAGATAAGATAAGATAAGATAAGATAAGATAAGATAAGATAAGATAAGATAACCTTTATTGTCATTTTTTTACTGTGGGCACAACGGCACACATCAAAAATGAAATTTAGTTGCCCGCTCTCAAGTGAAACACATACATGACACACACCTAAACATACTATGAACAACATATGTATAGACCCACATCCCTATATATACATAGCAAATAAATATTAAATACGGTCCATCTTGAATATATAACGCAAGGAGGAAGCTTGAGAGTTCGCAAGGTTAATGCTGTATGGAATGAAACTATGGCTTAATCTGGATGTTCTGCTTTGGATACCACGAAGCCTCCTCCTCCCGGAAGGGAACAGGTTGTGGAGAGGATGTGTCGTGTCCTAGATAATCTTACGGACTCTGCTCAAGCAACGCTTCTGTGCTATGTCCTGGATGGAAAAGAGGGAACTGCCAATAACCTTTTCTGCCGTCCTCACCACTCTCTGCACCGCCTTCCTGTCTGAAGCAGTGATGCCTCCAAACCAGACTCTGATGCTGTATGACAGGATGCTCTCGATCATCCCCCTGTAGAAAGTGGTCAGGACAGGGGAAGGAAGATGTGCTTTTCTCATGCAGTGCAGAAAATGTAGGCACTGCTGTGCCCGCTTCACCAGTTTCTCACTGTTGAGCGACCAAGTCAGCCTACTCGTTAGCTGCACACCCAGGAATTTGATGCTGGTAACCATCTCATTGATCAATAGCAGTTCCCACCTCCCCTCCTGTATATTCTCCTCCCTCCCTCCCCATCTTGGGCAATAACTCGTATTTTATTGCAGTTTTAATGTGACTTTATACATTTTTTTCATACATTTATGGTGTCATGAACGATGGCGAATCTACCTGTCCCAGGATAATGTTGCAAGAGCTAATCTGGGTCGGTCACCGGGATCGGAGGTTTTAGTCTTCCGAGCTTACGGATTTGTGCTGGTGCCCCATCCTCAGGGAATTGTCTCTCTCTACTGGAATATTTATAGTTTCGTTTCAATATTATAATCCACCCCGAGGCAGCCTTTTGACGAAACGGGGGGCAAACCAATTTAATAAGTAAAATAAATAAAACATTTTAACATCTAATAATGATTGCCCATGTTTTCATAACGATTGTTTTTATCCCTTTTTCTTTACAATGGTAGTTTGTATAAACATGTTTATTTGATTGTTGTACACCAGCCGGAATCAATTTTGGTGAGAGGCAGCTACCTCAACCGATCGATAAATAAACAAACAAACAAACAAACCAAGGGCTGAATCTCTCCTGGTGGTTCTGGAAACACACATACACAGACACAGACACAGACACACACACACACACACACATCATGGAGAAATGTCCTTGCAACTGATTCTGGATTTTCTCCCTGAATGAAAGTGGTTCCATGAACTTTTAAGAAAGAGATGGGGAACGATGGCGGTTGGATGACTGGTGGACTTCAACTCCCAGAATTCTTCAGCCAGCCATGCTCAAGCAGCAGTCATCCAAGCGCCATCGTTCCCCATGCTGCTTGGGAATTCTGGGAGTTGGAGTCACCAGTCATAAAGGGGCCATAGTTCCCCATTCTGGCTGAGAAATTCTGGGAGTTGGAGTCCACCAGTCATCCAAGGGCCATCGTTCCCCATGCTGCTTGGGAATTCTGGGAGTTGGAGTCCACCAGTCATCCAAGGCCATCGTTCCCCACCGCTCCTCTGCCCCGGCCCGCCTGTTTGTGTAAGCAGCGGAGGCGTTTTCCCGAGGACGCCCGCGGGCGCCCGGCTGGGAGAGCGAGGCGAGCGCCGCCCTGCCACGCCGCCTCCGGCCGCCTGGGGCCGCTGTGGGGGGACAAGGGGGCGTCGACGGCGGCGGCGGCGGCGGGGCCGGCGCTCCAACCACTTCCGCCAGTCCCGGAAGTGCCGGGCGGAGCCATCGCGGCCAGCCAGCGCCGGGCGAGGCGCGGGGCGCTGGGGACGATGTGGTTCATGTACGCGCTGAGCTGGATGGCGCTCCTCGTCCAGGCCGCCTTCGTCACCCTCGGCATCGGTGAGCGGCCCCCTCCCCCCCGCGCCATGGCCCCGCCCACCCGCCGTGGAGCCTCCCCGTCCAGGAGCAGTCTACCTCCGCCGCCCCGCCCCCCGCCCCCGGCCTGCAGGAGGAGGAGCCAGCACTCAATGGACCCGGCCGGGCTTTGGGGACGGCTGTGCCCGGGCAGAGAAGGCAGGCCGGCCTACCTCGCAGGGTCGTTGTTGTAAGGGAGGCGGGAGGATTGGTTTTTCTCTCTCTCTCTCGCCCTCTTTCTCTTTCTTCTTCCTTTCTTTCTCTCTCTCTTCTCCCCCCCCACCCCGCTTGCTTGCTTCCAATTTCTTTGATTCCCTCCAATTTCCTTCCTTCCTCCCTCTTTCTTCCTCTCTCCCTTTTCCTCCTTCCATCCCTCCTTCCTTCCTTTTTTATTCTTTCATTCCTTCCCTTGTCCTTCCTTCCTTCCCTCCTTCCCTATTCTTTCATTCCTTCCCTATACCTTCCTTCCCTAGTCCGTTTTTCCTTCCTTCCTTCCTTCCCTCCCACCCTCCCTCCCTCCCTCCCTTCCTTCCTTCCTTCCTTCCTTCCCTTTCATTCCTTCCCTAGTCCTTTTTTCCTTCCTTCCTTCCTTCCCCCCCCCCACCCTCCTCCTTCCTTCCTTCCTATTCTTTCATCCTTCCCTAGCCTTCCTTCCCTAGTCCTTTTTTTCCTTCCTCCTTCCTTCTTCCTTCCTTCCTTCCTTCCTTCCTTCCTTCCTTCCTTCCTTCCTTCCTTCCTCCTTCCTTCTTTTCTTCCCACCACCCATCCCCTCCCCCTCCTTCCTTCCTTCCTTTTCTTTCATTCCTTCCTATACCTTCCTTCCCTAGTCCTTTTTTCCTTCCTTCCTTCTTCCTTCCCCCCCCACCCCACCCTCCCTCCTCCCTCCTTCCTCCTTCCTTTTCTATTCTTTCATCCCTTCCCTATGCCTTCCCTCCTAGTCCATCCTTCCCTCCCTCCCTATTTCTTTGATTCCTTCCTTCCTTTCTCCCCCCCCCCCACTCTTTCTCTCACACATGCATGTACCCTTATTTATTTATTAAGTTTAAATGCCGCCCATCTCGCTCTCCAGAGAGATGCTGGGCAGTTTGGCCTAGTGCTTGGGTGTTTCTTCCCTCCCTCCCTCCCTCCCAGCGGCTGGATTGTACTACCTGGCGGAGCTGATAGAGGAATACACAGTGGCCACAAGCCGGATCATCAAATACATGATCTGGGTGAGCATCGACCTGCCTTCCAGCCGGGTTTTCCGGGGGTCTCTCTGGCCTGGGCTCGGAGGGAGCAGGAAATGGGGAGCGGGGGGGGGGGGGAGGACTGGGAAGCCTCTCTGAAGCTCAGCAGGGCTTCCAAACCTGGGAGACCACCCACTTTCTGGGCTGCCTTCCACGGCCCTGTCTCCCCTTTCCAGGGGAAAACATTTACAGGTAGTTCTCAGCTTACAACTCTTTGCTTAGTGACAGTCCAAAGTTACGACCGCACTGAAAAAAATGACATGACATATTCTCACACTGGCGACCGTTGCAGCGTCCTCCACGGTCACGTGATCAACATTCGGACGCTCGGCAACTGACTTCACATTTACGACGGTCGCAGCGTCCCGGCGGGGTGTCCCGTGACCCCCTTTTGCGACCTCCTGACCAGCAAAGTCGAATGGATGGCTTGAGAATCCGCCTTGACCTCCTCCTCCTCTCTCCTAGTTCTCCACGGCTGTGCTGGTCGGCCTGTATCTCTTCGAGCGCTTCCCGGCCCTCCTGGTGGGCGTGGGCCTCTTCACCAACCTGGTCTACTTCGGATTACTGCAGACCTTCCCCTTCATCATGCTGACCTCCCCCAATTTCATCCTCTCCTGTGGTGAGTGCCTCCCACAGCGTCCTCATCTGCGACTCTCACCACGTCAAACGCTGCAGTTGTGTCCGTGGGCTTGTGGCCCTGCAGCCTTGCGTGGGAGAGATGTGGGGTTTGGGGCCCCCACACACACACTCATCTCCACCCCCCAGGAAACAGCTCTTACTCCTCGGTTCTGTTGTGGGTTTAGAACAGGGGTCTCCAAACTTGGCCACTTGTAAGACTCGTGCACTGGCTGGCTGGGGAATTCTGGGAGTTGAAGTCCACGAGTCTTACAAGTGGCCACGGTTGGAGACCCCTGTTCTAGATTAGGAGAGGAAGGCAGCTCTTGATTCATTCTGCAGTCTTGCCTGAGATATAAAGCGTGGACTGCCTGATTGGGGGAGGTCCCCATAAGGGGTGTCACTATTCAGAAGCCAGGTAAGGCAAAGGCTACCTGGGTGCACTTCCATTTTTCCTTCGCCATCCAAATTTAGACCAGGACGTGCTTGGAGTAAGGACTCTCTCTTTCTCTGTCCATCTGTCTGTTTGTCTGTATCTAATAAGAATCAGAATAATAATCAGAATAATCAGAATAGAGCTGGAAGGGACCTTGGAGTTCTTCCGCCCTCTGCTCAAGCAGGAATCCCTCAGACAAGGGGCTGTCCAGTCTCTTCTTAAAAGCCTCCAGGGACGAAGCACCCACAACGTCATCTATCTGTCCATCTGTCCATCCCTCTATCTGCCTCTCTGTCTATCCATCTATCTTTCCATCTAATTAATCTATCCATATCTACCCATCCATCATCTATCTATCTATCTATCTATCTATCTATCTATCTATCTATCTATCTATCTATCTATCTATCTATCTATCTATCTATCTATCTATCTATCTATCTATCTATCTATCTATCTATCTATCTCCTACCTATCTATCTACAGTATCTATCTACAGTATCTATATCTACAGTATCTATCTATCTATATCTATCTATCTATCTATATCCCTCCCTCTCTCCCTTTCTCCCTCCCTCCTTCCTTCTCTCCCTCTCTCTCCCTCTCTCCCCCTCTCCCTCCCTCCCTCTTCCTCTCTCCCTCCCCTCCCTCTCTCCCTCCCTCTCTTCCCCCTCCTCCCCCTCCCTCCCTCTCTTTCTCCCTCCCTCCCTCCCCCCTCTCAACCACCCATCTCCCTCTCTCTCCCTCCCCCCCTCTCTCAACCACCCATCTCCCTTAGTTCTATAAATCTCAGTCTTCTTGTAATCAGGAAGCTGTTTCAGGGCTCTGAGTGATTCTTCTTCGCTTTGCTTTGTTTCGGCTTCGATTTTCTTTTCTTTTTCTTTTTTCCTCTTCCTCAATCCTGTGTCAGAGATTTTGTAAGTTTGCAACCTCGGCCACGTTTCGTAACGTTTCTGGGGCTTGTCCAAGACTCAGGATTAATATGGGAGGCAGAGAAGGTGGATGTGACCGAAATGGCAGCCTGCTGCAAATGCTTCCTCGCAATCAGAGCTAGGAACACAGGGGTTTTTTTGGCAAAGAGAGCAGAGACCCCTTGAAATCTGAAGACCGGGAGCAGTTGGGTGACCCCTTTCCCCACGAACAAACACTTAAAACTTTTGTGAGCTGCCGATCTTTGGCTGTCGCAGCCTGGGGTCTCCGTGGGGGGGGGGGGTTCTCTTCCCGCAGTGTTTGGGCCCTAAGGGAGACCTTGGACTCCACGCTGGCTGAGCGAAGCACCCCAGAATTGTAAGCACCTCCTCTTTTTCCCGCTTCCCCCCTCTTTTGCAGTGCTGGTTGTGTTGAACCACTACCTGGCCTTTCAATATTTCGCAGAGGAATATTATCCCTTCTCGGAGGTAAGTGGGGTCTGGGGAGGGGTCCGGAGAGGGGGGGGGTTACTGTAAAGCCACGAGACCCTGCTGTGCCTTCCTCTCTGCACCTCGCTTAGCCACGGAAGTCAGTGCCGTCTTTTTCTCCCCCCCCCTTTTTTTTTCCCCCTTCCCTTTTCCCTCCCCTGTCTCTCCTATCATTTCCTTTCGCACGTTTGTATCCTATATAATGTCATTACTCAAATAATAATAAAAAAGGAATTTGGGGGCTCAGCGGTGGTCCTAAGTCAGGAACCACCTTGCACAGGGTCAGCTGGGGGCGGGGCAGGCTTGGATGATGACCTGGGGCTTCCGTGTCCCCCACCTTTGGCTCGCCGGACGTGCCGCATCCAGGCCGCCTCCAGAGGAGGCCAAACGGAGCCGGTCCGGTTCCTGGCTGTGGCACAGCTTGGCTGTGCTCCCTGGCGAGAACGGATAGAATATCTTTTACCGTCGTCGTGTAACTCGCAACGAAATTAAGTTCACAATGAAATTGGGTATTAATAAATTAAATGCGCCGGTTGTAGGGGCTTTGGGCCTGCAGGGGGCGCTCTGGGACCACGGCTGGGATGGCTTTGGGGGGACCGGCTGGGGCTTGTCTGATGCTCTTTCTCTCCTGCCCCCCCCTCCCCTTCCAGGTCCTGGCCTATTTCACCTTCTGCCTTTGGCTGATCCCCTTCGCCTTCTTCGTGTCTCTGTCGGCTGGCGAAAACGTCCTGCCTTCCACCGTCCAGCCTGGAGGTCAGTTCTCTAGCCAGACCCCCCTTGTGCCCAGGGAGGGAGAAAACAACCCCCCCACCCCCTTCCCCCCCACCCCCAGAATTCACACCCAGCCCTAATCTGCAGCAATTTTATCTATTGCTCGATTCGCGCTGGGTCTCTCTCAAAAAAAGGGGGAGGGGGAGCGATGGCCGGCCTCAAGGAACTGCTGACGTGGGGTCCTTGGTGCTTCTCTGAGCTGGGCTGTTTCTTTGCAGACGTCTCATGACCCAGCTAGGTAACATCGCCGGTGCTGGAAGGGAGAGGGGTTTGAGGAAGAGGATTGTGGGTCCTTGGGGCTCTCTTGAGACGTTTCATTACCCAACAAGGGAACATCATCATCGGTGCTGGAAGGGGGGGAATTGCTCTCCGTTTATATATGCAGCATGGGTGGGAATGTCCCTGGTAGTTCCTTGACTAGGTTGTTGTTCACTGTTGGACTGAATAGGATAGAATAATAACAGAGTTGGAAGGGACCTTGGAGGTCTTCTAGTCCCACCCCCTGCTTAGGAGATGGTTTCTTTCCGTTGGTAGTTAGTAATTCCTTGATTGGGGTTAGGGTTTACTTGTTGATTGTTGTTCCAGTACTAATCTCTGCTTGCCTGGGTATCGATTGCTGGTGAGGAATATAATGGAATTAAATAGAAATAGGATAGGACAGTGGTGGCAAACCTATGGCACGGGTGCCAGAGGCGGCACTCAGAGCCCTCTCTGTGGGCACGTGCGCCGTCGCCCCAGTCCTAGGCCTTCAGCTGGGTTTTATAAAACCTTTTCGCTTTAGGCCTCCACCGCCGTGTGCAAAAAAAAAAAAAAAGGTTCAATCAGTCAATTTCAACTTCTCGCGGGAAAAAAAAAGATCTTGCAAAGTTGGAATTGATTGATTTAACTTTTTAGTCCCACCCAGTCTGCCGTTACCACCGCAGCCACGCCCACCCAATGGGCCACACCCACCCAATGGGCCACACCCACCCGGCACTCGACGATGCATAAGTGGGTTTTGGGTTGCAGTTTGGGCACTCGGTCTCTTAAAGGTTCGCCATCACTGGGATAGAATAATAAAGAATAGGATAGGATAGAGTAGAGAATAGAATAGAATAGAATAGAATAGAATAGAATATAGAATAGAATAGAATAGAATAGAATAGAATAGAATAGAATAGAATAGAATAGAATAGAATAGAATAGAATAGAATAGAAAATAGAATAGAATAGAATAGAATAGAATAGAATAGAATAGAATAGAATAGAATAGAATAGAATAGAAAATAACTTTATTGTCACTTTGAATGTACACTAACTGGCATACATTAAAATGAAATTCCGTTGCATTCAGCTCTCAAAGGAGGCATTTGGGTCTTTTTGCTTCCGTTCTGGCTATTTGCTTGTCTCTCTTGAATGCTGTGCAAACGTTGCTTACCTCCAAGCGCCCGGTTTCCAGGAGTTCTCTAGCGTTTTTGGACCTGGGTCTACGATGCTCACCATTTCCCAGTTGGAACTCAGGGCGATGTCTGCCCGTGCGTTGCGCAGTTGTGAAAATTAAGGGGTTGTCATCCCAAGGCATGGGCGAGCCATCAGCCCGATCAAGAAACCACCAAGGGCAGGACAAGCTTGTGCATAAACAGAGCGCAAAGCTGCTCCCCCCCCCCCCGTTCAGCCCTGAGCTGCAGATACAGGCAGTCCTCCGCTTACAACAGTTTGCTTAGTGACCGTTTGAAGTTACTACAGCACTGGAAAAAAGGGACCTAGGACCATTTTTCACACTTAGGCCCATCGCAGCATCCCTTGGGGGGGGGGTGTCACGCGATTTACACTCGGGTGCGTATTATGGTGGGTGCGTTTATGGCGGGTTGCCGTGTCACCTGACCCCAGCAAAACTCCCTGGGGAAGCCGGATTCACTTAACAACCGTGTGGCTAATTTAACAGCTGCAGGGATTCACTTAGCGACGGTGGCAAGAACCGTCGTAAAACGAGGCAAAACTCTCTGAACCCTCTCGCTGAGCAGCGGAAATCTTGGACTCGCTTAACAAACATGGCAGGAAAAGTCGTAAAACGGGGGCGAAGCTCATTTAGCACAGTTCTCCCTGGGCCAGCTCGATTTTGGGCTGCTAAGCCGAGGACCACCTGTATATAAGCGGGGGGGGGGGCAAAGCCCCCTCCCCCAGTCTGCAGTGACTCTCTTCTGACTCTCGATGCGTTCGGCTCTCGCCCGCCCGGCGGCTTTCCACGTCTCCCTTCGGCTGGCCTTTGCCTTCCCCACTGGGTGGGCTCAGTGGGATGGGGGGTGGGCAGAGCCAGTCCGGGGGGGGTGGTGGACGGGACCCTGCCTGTTTTTAATCCGATTTGTCTCTTTTGCGCTCAGACGACGTGGTCTCCAACTACTTCACCAAAGGGAAGCGAGGGACGCGTTCGGGGATCCTCCTGATCTTCTCCTTCATCAAGGAAGCCATCTTGCCCAGCCGACAGAAGATGTACTGATGTCCCCCCCCCTCCCCTCCGGCACCCCGGTTTTTGGTTTTTCTCTCCCCCTTCCTCTGGCCACTACAGAAAAAACTTCCTGCCTGCCCAAACAGGGCGACCTCTCCCCCCCTTTTCCTTACGTCGATCCCTTTGGGGTGAACGAACCAGGACAAGAGGCCGGGAGCTGAGCCTCCAGGTCCCTCTCTTTCTTGTAGATGGCTGGTGGAGGGGACAGGGCCGAGGAAGGGGATCCCCCCTGCTCTCGCCCACCCTCTCAATGAGCCCCCCCTCCCCGATGAACTCTTGGCGTGCTTCTAAGCCGGGCACTTCACCTCTTCGTGGTAGGAAGGGGTGCAACGTTTCACCAGCTGCCCACTGCCGGACTTCTTCCAGATTTTGAGAGGGATCTGCCGAGAGAGCCAGGGGCGGAGTGGATTCCTTAAGACGTAGTTGCTGAGGTGACCCAGGCTGTCCAGCCAGGAATTAAAGAGGCTCTTCCTTCCTGCATTTTGCCGGGAGGGTCCCTCTGCAGGAGGCTGCAGAGACGCGGACAAACTTCTGGTTTTGGTCGTGGCTCAAAAAACAGGAAAAAAAAAGGAACCGGGAACGATGGTTCACACAAACTTCCTGGGTCAGCTTTTCGGGGCGCGTTAAAAAGGAGAGCGGCGTCTCGCCCCGAAGCTTCAGGGACTTAAACCGGGGTCGGCGAAAACCGGACTGTACGAGCCACCCAAAGGTTGGGGAAGGAACCGAGATCGTCGTGCAAAGAATTGGTGAGGTGGGGCCTGGAAGGTGGGAAGCCAGAGACGTCGACGCTGCGCCTCCGGCTGGGGCAGCCCCTGACTCTGCTCTGGCGATTGTCAGGCTGCCGGGCCCGTCTGGAGGACCTCAAGAGGATCCCAGCTGTCGCTTTGTTCTTGGCTGAGGTCGCAGGGTGCCTCTTTCAGCACACGGCCTGTGTTCACAATAAAGGGGTTCGGTCACGTGCTTGACCACAGAACGAGCACCCAGCCCTCCATTTCTCCTTTTCCTTCAGCGATTGTCGTGATTGTCGGCATCGGTTTTATTGGAACACAGCCGAGCCTCTACTTAACAAGTGTTCATTCGGTGACCGTTCGAAATGACGACGGCACTGAGGAAAAAAAATATGACCTAGGACCGTTTGTCACACTTAGGACCGTTGCAGCATTCCCCCCCCCCCCAGGGTCACGTGATCTCAAAATTCAGACGCTTGGCAACTAACTCGTACATACGACGGTCGCAGTGTCCCCGGGGTGGGTGGGTTTGTGTGTCACGTAATCCCCTTTTGCGACCTTTTGACAAGGAGAGAAGCCAGAGTCACTCAGCAACCTTGTCCCAGATTTAAACAACCGCAGCCATTCGCTTAAGCAACCGTGGCCCAAAAGGTCGTAAAACGGGGCAAAACTCCCTTAAGAACTGTCTCACTTAGCAACAGAAATTTTAGCCGTAAGTTGAGGACCACCTGTATTTTGGAGCCCCAAATTCCTGCTTTGTAAATTGAAGACTGACGGACGCAGAACTGCCCTAGTGCCCTTTTATTATTATTAAATGTCTCTTGAGCATTGCAGATACATCCCTATCGGATGCTTTAGGAGGGGGGGTATTTGGGGAGGGGGTATCCCTGCCCCTTTGCCCTCTGGGGCAGGGCAGGAGGGCCCCCCCGCGAGGACTCCTCCTAAGGGCCGGCCGATTGGCCCTGGACGGAGGGCGTCTCCTCCGAGGACTCGGAGCTCACCGTCCTGGGACTCAGAGGTTCAGCACTGCCGTAGGCGGCGACGTGGGTCCGGAGGGTGCTTAGGAAGACGGGGTCCAGGCTGACCCGCAGGCTCAGGGCCATTTGGTCGGTCCACCAGTGCTCGGGCCCTGGGGGACGCCGGTGCTTCAGGTTAAAGATCTGCACCGGCCGGAGTCCCCCGGGCACCTCCATGCGGGGGGTCCAGCTGTGCGGGTAGAGGCTCCGGGAAAGGACCTCGTAGGGCAGGTCAGGCACGGTGCTCACCCGGCCGATGTTGTCGATCTGGATCACCGGCTCGCCGAAAGGGTCCTTGAAGAGGAAGAGGAAGGAGGTGAAGTCGTGGGGCAGCTTCTTCTCGGCCTCCACGCCCAGCCGGATGAGCTGCGGCCGGGAGATGGAGGTGGCCGGCTCGGAGTCCAGGTTGGTGCTGAGGTTCCAGGGCTTCTGGCGCCAGTACCGGCGCTGCATGCTGAGGATGGAGTCGGAGCGCTCGCCCCTCAGCAGGGTGCCCAGGGAGGGGACCGGGCTGGCTATCTGGCCGGCCACCTTGCGGAGGGTCAGCGAGTGGCGCTGGACCTGCGCCAGGCCTAAGAGGGTGCGGGTGGGCAACGGCAGGCCCTTCTTCACCAGCCAGCTCTCGAAGGCCATCATGTTGCAGATGTTCAGCTCCCTCTGTTAACAGAAAAGTAAAGGCACTGAGCCCTGCCCCCGGGCCTTGGGAAGAGCATCCCCCTCCCCAATATGAGAGGACCCCCCCCACCCTCTTGGCCTAGGGCCAGAAACACCTGCTCTGGCTACCCGGAGTCATGAACCTGAGATGGGTGTTATAGGAATTGAAATAAACGAATACATCTATCAGGGAAGGCACCAGGCTAGAAAAGGGGAGTTCTAGTTTCATCTCAGCTATGAAAACCAGCTGGGTGATTTGGGGCCAATCGCCAGGAGGTGGTGAGTTCTAGTCCTGCCTTAGGCACAAAAGCTGGCTGGGTGGCTTTGGGCCAATCACTTATGAGTTCTAGTCCTGCCTTAGGCGTGAAAACCAGCTGGGTGACTTGGGCCAAAAACCAGGCGACGTGAGTTCTAGTCCCGCCTTAGGCGTGAAAGCCAGCTGGGTGACTTTGGGCCAATCACCAGGAGACGGTGAGTTCTAGTCCCGCCTTAGCCATGAAAGGCAACTAGGTGACTGGGCCAATCACCAGAAGACCGTGAGTTCTAGTCCCTCCTTAGGCGTGAAAGCCAGCTGGATGACTTTGGGCCAACCACCAGGAGACGGTGAGTTCTAGTCCTGCCTTAGCCATGAAAGGCAACTAGGTGACTTTGGGCCAATCACCAGGAGACGGTGAGTTCTAGTCCTGCCTTAGCCATGAAAGGCAACTAGGTGACTTTGGGCCAATCACCAGGAGATGGTGAGTTCTCGTCCTGCCTTAGGCGTGAAAGCCAGCTGGGTGACTTTGGGCCAGTCACTTCTTAAAAACCTCAAGTGTTGAAGCACCCACAACTTCTGGTGGCAAGCCGTTCCGCCGGTGAATTGTCCTCACTGTCAGGAAATTCCTCCTTACTTCCAGGTTGCTTCTGTCCTTGATCCGTTTCCATCCGTCACTTCTTGTCCTGCCTTCAGGCGCTTTGAAGAATAGGTGGACCCCCTCCTCTTCTTTGGGGCAGCCCCTCAAATACTGGAAGGCTGCTGTCATGTCTGTCGTCCCCCCCCCCCCAGTCCTTCTTTTCATTAAAGTAGACCGCGGGTAGGCAACCTTGGCTCTTTTATGACTCGTGGACTTCAACTCCCAGAATTCCTGAGCCAGCTTGGCTGGCTCAGGAATTCTGGGAGTTGAAGTCCACGAGTCATAAAAGATATCCCTGAACTAGACGTTCCTAATCCCTGCCGCTGTTCTTCGTATTTTGTAATATTTGTGGTGTCCTATTTAGGAATGGGAGATACACAGCCGCTACCTGCTCTCTTTGAAGGAACTGCCTCTGCTTCATCTCACACTCGGCTTTGATGGATTCCAGCTTGCACATCTGCCGCAGCTGGTGCTTCTTGTCTGCCTTCCACATGGCGTGGGAGAGACGCCTGGGGGGGGACAGAGCAGAGCGGTTAAGCATCCTCATCACCTCCTTTGCAGGGACCCCTCTCCTCGCCCTATGGCCTGCCTGTAAAAATTGGGGGGGGGGGGAGTTTACCTTTTGGAGATGGGTTTGTCCTACATTTTAAAGAAAAGCCACTTGTCTGAAATGGTCTAGGTCTCCTGCTTGAGCAGGGGGTTGGACTAGAAGACCTCCATGGTCCCTTCCAACTGCTCTTCTGTTATCCTTCCTCCCTCCCTCCCTCCCTTCTCCAACACTGGAAGTTTTTAAGAAGAGACTGGACAGCCACTTGTCTGAAATGGTCTAGGATGGTCTCCTGCTTGAGCAGGGGGTTGGACTAGAAGACCTCCGTGGTCCCTTCCAACTGCTCTTCTGTTACCGATAAGTCCTCAACTTACAACAGTTCAGTTAGTGGCCGTTCAAACTGAAAACAGCCCTGAAAAAAAGCGACTTTAGGACATCCTAAAGTGATGTCCTAAAGCTAAAGCTCGGGTGATCAAAATTCAGACGCTTGGCAACTGACTCGCACTTATGACGGTCGCAGTGTCCTGGGGTTGTGTGATCCCTTTTGCGACCTGACAAGCAGTCAGTGGGGAAGCTGGATTCACTTAACAACCGTGTCACTAACTTAACAACTGCAGTGATTCCACTTAGCAACCGTGGCGAGAACATTTGTAAAATGAGGCAAAACTTATTTAACTGTCTCGTTTAGAAACTTCCGTGCCTAAGGTGGGATTTGAACTCACCGTCTCTTGCAGGGGTCTTCCAACTTGGCCCTTTGATGACTTGTGGACTTCAACTCCCAGAATTCCTCAGCCAGGCACGCTGGCTGAGGAATTCTGGGAGTTGAAGTCCACTCCTCTTAAAATCTATATCAGGGGTCTTCAAACTTGGCCCTTTGATGACTTGTGGACTTCAACTCCCAGAATCCCTCAGCCAGGCACGCGTTGGAAGACCCCCTGGCCTCCTGCTTTCTAGTCTGGTGACAACTACTAGACCAAACGGTCAAGTTAGGGATTCTCGGCCCTGGGCCGAGGCTGGAGTAGATGATCTCCAGGGCCCCCCTCTGAACTGGACACTCCGTGGTGCTCTTCCACGATGCTTCGCAGCCCCCTACTCACTTGGCGCAGGTTCTGTGGCCCCACATTTTGCACAGATCGATGGGTTTCTGTCCCTCGTTGTCCCGGCTGTGGACGTTGGCCCCAGCGTCAATCAAAACCTGGAGACAGTTCTCGCGCCCCTCGCTGGCTGCCTTGTGGAGGGGAGACACCCCGTTGTAATTCTGCCTGGGAAGCCAGAATGGGGTTGAGGGGGGTTAGGGAAGTCCTAAAGTGGGGTGAAAAGTCCCCCCCCCCCGATGCTTTCCTGAGGTGACTTTGGTCAAGGGATGACCTCAGCCCCCCCCAAACCCGGAGGCCTCAAGCTCTGAGATCGGAGGGGCTGCCAGACCCCCAGAGTTCAGCCAGGGAGGGTGGGACCGTGGGTCTTTGGGTCTTGGCTGCTTTTTTGGCAGACGTTTCATGACCCAGCTAGGTAGCATCAGCAGTGCTAGAAGGGAGTGGTGAGAGGGGAGGAGGAGGAGGAGGAGGACTGTGGGGTCCTGTTCTGAGCTTGGTGGTTTCTTTGCAGACGTTTCATGACCCAACTAGGTAGCATCATCAGGGCTAGAAGGGAGATGGTTGAGCAAAGGTCAAGACCTCGTTGGGTCATGAAACAATCTTCAAGCAAAGTTCAGAGAGCACCAAGAACCCCATTGTTTTTTCTTCTCCTCCTCCTCCTCCTCCTCCTCCCACTGAACACATTACCTAGTTGGGTAATGAAACATCTGCAAGAAAACCACCAAGTTCAGAGAGCACCAAGAACCCCATGGTCTTGTCTCCTCCGCCTCCTCCTCCTCCTCCTCAAGGACCCCACAGTTTGACCCTGAGCTCCAGAGATCCTCTCCTGTTGATTATGTTACAGAAAACTTGGGAGGAGAGACTAAAAATCCTTCGGTGGTTTTGTGAAAACCAATCCTGGCTTTACCGTTTCTCTTGCCCTTTGAGAAAATTCATGTCTGCTGATGGTTTAAGCCAGGGGTAGGCAACCTTGGCTCTTTTATGACTGGTGGACTTCAACTCCCAGAATTCCTCAGCCAGCCTGGCTCAGCTTGGAAACCTCTCCCTTTCCCCTCAGCATGGCTGGCTCAGGAATTCTGGGAGTTGAAGTCCACGAGTCATAAAAGAGCCAAGGTTGCCCACCCCTGGTTTTTAGCTATTCAATTTCCAGTTTTTAAGGCACAAAATGTAAACGATGCAGCACTCCCATGGCTTTCTACCTGGCCAGCTGGGGACCCGGGGACCTTCGATCAAGCCAAGAAGAAAAACCAGCGGCTTTTTAGCTTTCTGAGCAAGAAAAGCACTCTGGGAAGTGCACAGGAACCGCTTCCACCGGCTTTTCCCATCCCTGCCTTCC
>JALGBA010001286.1:162500-257762 GCA_023970755.1 Azemiops feae
CTCCTGACCAGCGGAGGCCGAAGGGTGGCTGTCAACCACAGTTCCCATCATCCCCAGACACAGGGGAAGGAGGGGGCTTGTAGTCCAGGAGCGAGCCCCGATTTAAGGCAGGGGAGGGGACCTCCCTCCCTCCCCTCGGAGATCCCCCCGTCAAGCGCTGTCCCGGGGCTGAAGGTAGCCTGCGCTGGCCACGGGAGGCTCGCAGGCTGGGAAGGCGCTGGGAGCGGTCGAGGGAGCCCCGCGCCGCGCGAGGGGGGTCGGTGGGCGCCCGGGACCCTCCCCGACCCCCCACTGGCCTGAAAGAGACGGCGGCCAGGGCCACGCTGGCGGAGAAGGCGACGCGGCGCGCTCCCGGGGACTCGGGCCGGCGCCGTCGCGGACGAGGCGGCCTCCGACCCGCCATCGCGGCCAGTGGGGCGCCCGGCAACTGCGGAGCGCGGCCAAGGCGTTGCCGGACAACCGGGGCCGAGCGGGCGGGCTCAAGCCGCGTGATTGACGGTGTTCTCCCGCGGGGGGGGTGTGTTTTTTTTTGGGGACTATGATCGGTAGAGGAGAAGAGGAAGAAGGGAAGGCGTGGAGAGAAGAAAAGGGAGGGGGAAGGGGAGGGGAAGTAGAGGAGGAAGGGGAAGCAGGAGAAGGAAGAAGAAGTAGAAGAAGAGGAAGGAGGGGGAAGGGGAGGGGAAGTAGAGGAGGAAGGGGAAGCAGGAGAAGGAAGAAGAAGTAGAAGAAGAGGAAGGAGGGGGAAGGGGAGGGAAAGTAGAGGAGGAAGGGGAAGCAGGAGAAGGAAGAAGTAGAAGAAGAGGAAGGAGGGGGAAGGGGAGGGGAAGTAGAGGAGGAAGAAGAGGGAGAGGAAGGAGGAGGAGGAGGAATAAGTAGGAGGAGAAGGAAGAAGTAGAAGAGGAGGGGGAGGGGGGGAAAGGGAGGGGAAGTAGAGGAGGAAGAGGAAGGAGGAGGAGGAAGAAGAGGGAGAGGAAGGAGGGGGAAGGGGAGGGGAAATAGAGGAGGAAGAAGGAGGAGGAAAAAGAAGTAGAAGAAGAAGAGGAAGGGAGGGGGGAAGGGGAGGGGAAGTAGAGGAGGAGGAAGAAGAAGAAGAGGGAGAGGAAGAGGAAGGAAGAGAAGGAGGAGGACGACTCTTTCCGCCTTCCCACGGGAGACACCCAAGGCCAGGCACAGAAGTCCCAGCTTTGGTCCCGAATGCAGTGACCTGCCCGTGAGTTGGATTCATAGGACGTGCGAATCGTCTCTCCCACCCCCACCCCGCTCTCCCCTCATTAGCCAAGGCTTGAACTCGCCCAGCTTTGCCTTCTGTGCTTTCGAAGTCCGGGTTCAGGGCGTTGTGCGAAGGCGGCCAGCACGGATGTGACCCTCTTCTCCGGGGCTACTGTCCACCCAAGCCTCGCGCGCAACGCACCGCTGGCTCCCTTCTCCTGCCTGGCGCGGCCCGCATCCGCCCGAACAGGGTCGTGGGAACCTGCGAGTTGCTGGCAGGCAGCCGGGCTCGGAGCCGTATCCAGATTGGGGAAGCCGTTTCCGCGCTTGACCCGCTCCTCCGCAATTTCGACTTTCCTCTTTAATCTTCCAAACTTTAATCCTTTTGCATTCTCTTTTTTTCTTAAACCCTTTTACCAGCCAGTCAAACGCCCCGAGTCGCTGTCACAGTGAGCTGGGCGGCAGATAAATTGAATGAATAAAATAATAAAAGAAAGAAATTTTAAAAATGGGCACCTTCCACGCGGCCACGTGCGGGTTTTCCCCCCCGGCCCTGCTCAGACAACCATCCTAAATCCAGGCCGGTTGCCAAGTGTACCAGTTTTGATCACGTAATGTAGGGATGCTGTGAGAGTCCTGGGTCGTAAGTCGTTCTTTTTATTGCTGTTGTAACTTCAAACGATCACTAAACGAGTGGTTACAACCTGAGGACTACCCATAATGCAATTGGAGTGGGAAATGCATCCTAACAGCTGGAAGACTCCCAAGCAGATGCTCCCCTTTGGCTGAGCCAGGTCCTCGGAGGACGGAGCTGGTCCTTCTGCTGACCGGAAGGGACGCTGCCTGTGGTTAAAGCCAAGCCACCTCGGCAATCTTCGGCCTGGGGTGCACGGGGGCTCCTGTGGTCAGCTGGTCAGCTTTGCCTTAAGAGATGAAGGGAAAAGAACCACCTGAGACCAGGTCAAAGAGATCGGACAGGAACCACAGAAGCCTGGGGCTGGAAGGGACCTTGGAGGTCTTCTAGTCCAACCCCCTGCTCAAGCAGGAGCCCCTATACCAGGGGTCTGCAACCTTAATAATAATAATAATAGTAATAATAGTAATAGTAATAGTAATAGTAATAGTAATAATAATAATAATAATAATAATAGTAGTAGTAGTAGTAGTAATAATAATAATAATAATGATAATGATAATAATGATAATAAATAATGATGATGATGATGATGATGATGATAATAATAATAATAATAATAATAATAATAATAATAATAATAATAATAATAATAATAATAATAATAATAATAATAATAATAATAATAATAATAATAATAATAATAAAGTAGGAAGGGACCTTGGAGGTCATCTAGTCCAACCCCCTGCTCAGGCAGGAAACCCTATACCATTTCGGACAAATGGCTGTCCAGTCTCTTCTTAAAAACTTCCAGTGTTGGAGCCTTCACAGCTTCTAACCTTGACAACTTTAAGACTTGTGGACTTGTCTAGGCTGGCTGAGGAATTCTGGGAGTTGAAGTCCACAGGTCCTAAAGTTGCCATAGTGACCGATCCCTGCCCTAGGAATTATCTTCTTCCTGAATATTCTGCAATGAGCAGGAAGTTGCACAGAATGCTCTGAAACGGCCACCCCACTCGGTAACGCCGGACCACGGATGGGTTCACACATGCATCTCTTTTCCCATCCACAGGACACTGAGAAATTGTCTTCTGTGGGACAAGAGACCTCAAACTGAGGTGCGCATAGCAAAAAACATCCGGGAGGGTAGTCCAGCACACCGGTTCCTACCTGGTAGACTTTTGCTAGACTCCGGGGAGCCTGACTGGTTGGGCTGGAGGCCCCTTGGGAGCCCCACGGGTGAAGCTGCGTGGTCTCCTTCCCTGGACCCGGGGACAGGAGGCAGGAGCCCCAGGTCTGCAGCTGGGACAGAGGGCTCGGTCAGGTCCGGCGCCTGGTCAACTATACGCCGCCGTCTCTGCAGGAGCTTCTCAAGCTGATTGTCCACCAGGAGCTGCTTCTGGCTGGCCTTACGTCGGCTGGATCGCTTCCGTGGCCTCCTCGTGGCACTCTGGGGAGGAGAACAGCAGGAGGGATGGAGGTGGGCGGACCTGGAGACGCGGTTTGGACTCAGGGGGAAGGCACCAGGCTAGAAACCTGGAGACTGGGAGTTCTAGTCTTACCTTAGACATGAAAACTGGTTGGAAGACTTTGGGCCAATCACCAGGAGATGGAGAGTTGTAGTCCCGCCTTAGTTGTGAAAGCCAACTAGGTGACTTTGGGCCAATCACCAGGAGACGGTGAGTTCTAGTCCCACCTCAGGCAGGAAAGCCGGTTGGGTTACTTTGGGCCAATCACCAGGAGATGGAGAGTTCTAGTCCCGCCTTAGCCATGAAAGCCAACTAGGTGACTTTGGGCCAATCACCGGGAGACTGTGAGTTCTAGTCCCGCCTTAGCCGTGAAAGCCAACTAGGGGACTTTGGGCCAATCACCAGGAGATGGAGAGTTGTAGTCCAGCCTTAGCTGTGAAAGCCAACTAGGTGACTTTGGGCCAATCACCAGGAGACGGTGAGTTCTAGTCCCGCCTTAGCCGTGAAAGCCAACTAGGTGACTTTGGACCAATCACCAGGAGACGGTGAGTTCTAGTCCCACCTCAGGCAGGAAAGCCGGTTGGGTTACTTTGGGCCAATCACCAGGAGATGGAGACTTTTAGTCCCGCCTTAGCTATGAAAGCCAACTAGGTGACTTTGGGCCAATCACCAGGAGATGGTGAGTTCTAGTCCCGCCTTAGCCATGAAAGCCAGTTGTGGCTTGACTGTTGCAGCCAATTGGGGCTGGAGGCGGCAATCAATGTCACCACAATGGAGAGGAAGCCTGGCGGGCCTTGAGATTCTCCTAATGTATTTTGAGGGACTGCTCACCGCTTTCTAGGCTCCCCCAACTGAGGGAGTTGCGAAGGCTCCCGCGGTGCCCTCCTCTCCTGCTGTCCTAGGAGAACGTGGCACGCAACAGTGGCCACGTCCCATGCAGGTAGTCCTCAATTTACAACCTCAAGTGACCCCCCCAAAAAAATTCTGCTGCTAAGCCAGAGACATTTGTTAATTAAGCTTTGCCCCATTTTGCGACCTTTTTGGCCCCGGCTGTGAAGGGAATCACTGCAGTCGTTAAGTTAGTGACACAGTCGTTAAGCGAATCTGGCTTCCCCCATTGACTTTGCTTGTCGCATGACCCCGGGACACTGCGACCGTCATTAGTGTGAGTCAGTGGTCCAGCGTCGGAATTTTGATCACATGACCGCGGGGAGGCTGCAACGCTCGTGTGAAAATTAGTCATCAGCCGCTTTTGTAACATGGGTCGTTAAACCGTCGTAAATTGAGGACTCCCTGTGTAGGCGGCTGCCCTCGAGGTCGTGCACACACACAAACCCACAATTGACTCTCACCAGGAGATCTTGCAGGTCCACGGCCGCGCTCCTCCGCTTGTTCGCCGCGGCAGACGGGGGCTAAGAGAAAAATGGGATGGGGGAGAAATCCGGTTAGCTGGCGCTTCGCTCGGACGCCGTTTGGAAGAGGGACCCCGAGGAGATCCACCCGTGGCAGGATCGGGTCCGTTCCACAATCCACGGGGGTTGCCACGCTGTGGCCTTCTCGCAATTCCTCAGCCACCCGTGCCGAAGAGGGCGTGAAATACAGGCAGTCCTCGGCTTACAACGGCTCATTTAGTGCCCTGAAAAAAGGACCGTTGGGTTCACACAACCGTTGCAGCGTCCCCGCGGTCAGGTGATCAAAACCCAAGACGCTTGGCAACTGACACGTATTTGTGACGGTCGCGGCGTCCCTGGGGTGTGTGTGTGTCACGCGATCCCCTTTGGTGACCTTCTGACAAGCAAAGTCAAATGGGGGGACACGTGATTCCCTTGACAACCGTGTTGCTAAAATGAACAGCCGCAGGGATTCACACAATCAACTGTGGCCAGGAAGATGGTAAAACGGGGCAAAGCTCACTTTGCAAGTGTCTCGCTTAGCAACATGTTGGGCTCAACTGTGGCCGTAAGCCGAGGACTACCTGAATTGGCCGAGTCTGGGTGGGATTTTGTGGGCGCCTTGACTGCTTCCTACCCTTGCCTTCCCCCTCCAGCCCAGGACCCCTCCCTGGCCTCGCCTTACCTGGAGGGGGGACTCGGCCCCCCGCCTCACTGGCCGCAGCGCCACCCCGCCCTTGATCCGGGCCATCATCTCCTCCACGGCTCTGGCCGCGGCCTCGTCCGAGCAGAGGTCTCCTGCCCACAGGGAGAGGACAAATCGGCCCTCTGATTTAATAGTAGGTCGGTATTTCCTAATATACAGGCTGTCCTCGACTTACGGCGGTTCGCTTAGTGACCCTTCAAAGTTGCAACGGCACTGGAAAACGGGATTTAGGACCCTTTCTCACAATTACGACCGTTGCAGCATCCCCCACAGTCATGATATCAAAATTCAGAGGCTTGGCGACTGACTCGCGTTTATGACGGTCGCGGCGTCCCTGGGGGGAGGGGAGGGGTCACGCGATCCCCTTTTGTGACCTTCTGATAAGCAAAGTCAAACGGGGGAAGCCCGATTCACTTCACGGCCCGGTGACTGATTTAGCCACTGCCGTGATTCACTTAACAACTATGGCAAGGAAGGTCGTGAAATGGGGCCCAGCTGTCTTCAAAACTGTCTTGCTTAGCGACAGATATTTTGGGCTCATTTGTGGCCATAAGTCAAGGACTATCTGTGCTGTCTCAAAACATGGAGGCTTCATAATTTTATAATTTTCCTTCCTTCCTTCCTTCCTTCCTTCCTTCCTTCCTTCCTTCCTTCCTTCCTTCCTTCCTTCCTTCCTTCCCTCCTCACTCACTTTTTCCTTTTCCTTCGTTCCTCCCTTCCTCCCTTCCTCCCTTCCTTCCTTCCTTCCTTCCTTCCTTCCTTCCTTCCTTCCTTCCTTCCTTCCTTCCTTCCTTCCTTCCTTCCTTCCTTCCATCCATCCATCCATCCATCCATCCATCCATCCAGGTTATGAGAGCAGAAGATGACTCTCCTTGGGAAGACTTTCTGAACAGTCCCGTCCCCCATCCATGGGGGGGGTGTTGGGGCCAGGTGTCGGGGGTCCTGGCTGCCCCCATGGCCACTTACCCCTTTTCGCCTGCTGTGCGCCTTTCCTCTCCCGGAGGGCCATCAGGGGGCTGCAAGGAAAGAGGGAAGGCCAAGCTTTTCCAGATGTCCCTCCCCCCTTCCAGCTGGGGTCCAGCTTCCCTGCCCTGCAGCCCCCTCCCCCTCCCAGAACTCCCCCACGGCTTCGCCAAGCACTCCTGGCAACCTTCGTCCCAAGGGGGGGGGCAGCGCCTGCTGCTTCTGGCTGCTCCCAAAGAGCGGATGGGGCACCACTAGGAAACCCTCTCGGCAGGTACGCCGGGGAGCTACAGGTAGGCCTCGACTTACGACCGTCCATTTAGTGACTGTTGGAAGATGCAGCAGCCCTGAAAAAAGTGACTTAGGATCAGTTTTCCTACTTCCCACCGTTGCGGCCTGTCTTATCGTCACGTGGTCAAAATTCGCATGGCAGGCAACTATTTGTGACGGTTACACATCTTGGGGTCAGGCGATCCCCTTTTGCGACCAGCAGAGTCAATGGGGGAAGCTGGATTCACCTAACAACCGTGTGGCCCGTTTAACGACTGCAGGGATCGGTTTGAAAACGACGGCAGGAAAGGTCGTAAAGTGGGGCAAAACTCGCTTAATGACTGTCTCGCTTAGTGATGGAAATTTTGGACTCCATTGCGGTTGTAAGCTGAGGACTATCTGTAGCAAAAGAAAGCGGAACCGGACTGCCCAGGAGCCCCTTAGGTGACCCCCCTCCCCGGGGGTGACCAGCTACCCAGTCCTGGGTGACTCAGGAAGCCGAACTGGCTGAAGCTGGGAAAAAGGACTTTGGTCTAAAATGGGAATATTAGCGGTTTGATTGGAGGGAGGGGAAATGGGCTGTTTCAGAGAAGAGACCCCGTCTTGCCTTCCCTTGACCTGCTGGGTCTCGGAAGGGGTGTGCACATGCACACACACACACACACACACACACACACACACACACACAACACTAGCATCACTTCCCCCCAACCTCTAAAGGCCCCGATCTTGGGGCAGTGGGGGAGGGGTATTCAACTATTCTGGGATGCCAACAACAGTGCACGGTCCTCGGCCTACGATGACATTTCTGTCGCTAAGCGGGACATTCGTTCACTGAGTTTTGCCCCCCCCCATTTTACGTCCTTGCTTGCCACAGTTGTTAAGTGAATCCACTGCAGTTATTGTGTTAGTAACCCGGTTGTTAAGTGGATCTGGCTTCCCCCTTTGACTCTGCTTGTCGGAAGGTCGCAAAACGGATCACGTGACCCCCCCGGGGGACGCTGCGACCGTCGTAAGTTGGAGTCGGTTGCCAAATATCTGAATTTTGAAGAAATGACAATGGAGAAGATGCTGCAACGGCCGGAAGGGTGGAAAACGAATTGTAGCCGTTTACTTCAGTGCCCGTCGTAACTTCGAACGGTCGCTAAACAAAATGCTTGTAATTCGAGGACCACCTGTAGAACTTTCCCAGCGTTGCTGCCTTCCGGGTGGGAGGAAAACAGCCCCCCCGTGTTCCCGGCCAACGTGGCTGAACGGAAGGACGAGAGGCTGCCAGCCCCACTTTTGAGGTTTGGAGGGGGTCAGAGACTTACTCCGCCTTTGCAGGAAAGATGGGAGGTGGCAGAGGGGGTGGAGGGGGAACTGGGACCGCCGGGGTCTCCTCTGGGGCTTCGGGGGCCTGGGCCCCCTCCTCCAGGGCGTTCACTGCAAGAGAAGGCAGAGTTTAGGAGGCTGGCCCTGGGGCACGTGGCTTGCTGTGGGGTTAGGACCCAACCAGAGTGGGGGGTGGTCTTGCCTCATTGGCAGCAATTTATTGGGGTCCCCCTGTCCTCCCTTACCAAGTCTCGGGTGCCAATATTTTTAGGAGAATATTTGTAGCTTGGTGCTCTCTGAGCTTGGTGGATTTCTTGCAGAGGTTTCATTACTTTACAGGGGGGAGGAGGAGGAGGAGGAGGAGGAGGAGGAGGAGGAGGAGGAAGAAGACTATGGGGTCCTTGGTGCTCTCTGAGCTGGGTGGTTTCCTTGCCATGTTTCATTATTTTGCAGAGAGGAGGAGGAGGAGGAGGACTCCTTCATGCTCTCTGAGCTTAGTGGCTTTCTTGCAGACGTTTCATTACCAAACTAGGTAACATCATCAGTGCTAGAAGGGGTGGGGTATGTGGAAAGGAGGAGTGAGGGAGGAGGAAAACGACTTTGGCCTCCTTGCTGCTCTCTGAGCTTGGTGGCTTTCTCGCTGACATATCATTTCTCAACGATTGCACTGAGGATGTTACCTAGTTGGGTCACGAAATGTCTAACAAGAAAACCACCCAGCTCAGAGAGCACCAAGGACCCCTCAAGTCTCTGACAAATCGAGGGAGTTGTCCATGGGGATGGAGCCCAAACTCTGAGCTGGCCTGAAGTGGTGTTCCCACAACAGGCCAGGCTGAAGTGTCATTGGCCAGCCTGTGGTCCAGCAAGGGGACTTTGTGTGTTCTCCTCTTTCGCATCTCTTTTCCCCAAAATTCTTTGGACTCCACGCCAGACCAGCAAACCTCTCACCTTTTTGCTCCAGGCTGGCGTGTTTCTCCTCTGCCTGGAGAAGTCGCTCCGCCAGGTGTGCCTTTCCTTCCTCTGCTGTGGCCAACGTTGCCTGCAACCTGGCCAGCTCCCCCGGCAGTGGCCGTTCCGCCAGCTGGCTCTCCAGATCCTTCACCTGCAGGAGTCCAAAGCCCTGCAGCTGAATCCCTGGGGAGAAGGTCCCCCAGGACAGGAAGGCTAGGGATGTCCACCTAGTCCAGGGGTCTTCCAACTTGGCCCTTTGATGACTTGTGGACTTCAACTCCCAGAATTCCTCAGCCAGGCACGTGTGCCTGGCTGAGGAATTCTGGGAGTTGGTCCACGAGTCACCAAAGGGCCAGGTTTGAAGACCCCTGATATAGACTTTAAGAGGAGTGGACTTCAACTCCCAGGATTCCTCAGCCAGCGTGCCTGGCTGAAGAATTCTGGGAGTTGAAGTCCACAAGTCATCAAAGGGCCAAGTTGGAAGACCCCTGATCTGGTAGGACCAGGAACAAGGGCCTTCTCAGTGGTGGCCCCCTCTTTATGGAGCTTCATCCCCCCTCAGATGCAATTGGCCCCCACCTGGTTGCTCTTTCTAAAGGCCCTGAAGATATGGCTTCCTCAGTGGCCCTGGGGACCACGAATGGAGATGGAGCCCGACAAGTGGTTGATGCGGTTGTCGTACTGAGGATGGGGCTGTTTGGTGGTTATTATGTTGTGGATTTTTAATGTTGTAAGCCAGGGGTCTCCAATCTTGGCAACTTTAAGGCTTGTGTTCTTCAACTCCCAGAATTCCCCAGCCAACTTGGCAACTTTGAGGCTTGTGGACTTCAACTCCCAGAATTCCCAGCTGCCAAAGTTGGAGACCCCTGTTGTAAGTCAGTGTTGAACTGGGTGGCCATGTAGATTTGTTTAATTAGTAAATAAATCTTCCCCCTCCCCAGTTCTAGAACAGCCTGGGAGAAAAACAAAGAGCCAGGATTTGTCAATGAAGACTCAAGGCAGCTTGTCATTCCAAGGGGCTAGTCCCTGGTGCCTACTTGGGTCCCGTTGGCCTTCAGGCCCCATTGCAACCCATTCCGAATCTTGCTCCGAATTCTCCCCTCTCCCACTTAGCAGAGTTGGGGGGCCCTCCTGCTCCCTGGGTGCTTTTCTGCTGAAGGTGGGAGCTCGGCTTTTGAAGGGAGAGGGAAGGGGGGAAACCTGAGGTCCCGAAGCTCACTTTGGCCTCGTGCTCCATCTTGGTTTCCTCCAACTGCCGGGTCATCTGGGCCACTTCCTCCAAGGCCCGGAGAAGCTGGGCCTCCGCTCCGACGTTCTGCACCAGGATCAGGCTCTGACGGTTGGCCTCTTTCTGCTTCAGCAGCATCTGTTGAGGGAGGAAAGCTGGGTGAGGGGTCCCAGGTGCCCTCTGAGCTGGGGGGGGGCGTTTCTTGCAGACGTTTCACGACCCAACTAGAGAACATCATCAGTGCTAGAAGGGAGGGCGGTTTGTGGAGAGGAGGAGGAGGAGGAGGACTGTGGGGTCCTGGGTGCTCTCTGAGCTTGGTGCTTGTCTTGCAGACGTTTCATGACCCAACTAGGGAACTTCATCAGTGCTAGAAGGGAATGGGGATTGCAGGGAGGAGGAGGAGGAGGAGGACTGTGGGGTCCTGGGTGCCCTCTGAGCTGGGGGCTTGTCTTGCAGACATTTCATGACCCAACTAGGGAACTTCATCAGTGCTAGAAGGGAATGGGGATTGCAGGGAGGAGGAGGAGGAGGAGGAGGAGAGAGGAGGAGGAAGGAGGAGGAGGAGGAGGAGAATTGTGGGGTCCTGGTGCCCTCTGAGCTGGGGGGGGTTTTCTTGCAGACGTTTCACGACCAATAGAGAACATCATCAGTGCTAGAAGGGAGGGCGGTTTATGGAGGAGGAGGAGGAGGAGAGGAGGAGGATTGTGGGGTCCTTGGTCCTCTCTGAGCTTGGTTGTTTTCTTGCAGACGTTTCATGACCCAACTAGGGAACATCATCAGTCCTAGAAAGGAGGGCGAATTGTGGAGAGGAGGAGAAGCAGCAGCAGGAGGAGGAGGAGGAGGAGGAGGAGGAGGAGGAGGACTGTGGGGTCCTGGGTGCTCTCTGAACTGGGTGGTTTTCTTGCAGACGTTTCATGACCCAACTAGGGAACTTCATCATTGCTAGAAGGGTGGGGCTTGCTCTCAATTTACGGCATATTCAAGTAACTCGCCCTGTCAGTTTTGGTGAGAGTGAAGTTGGAGGTTCTTTGGTTGGCTTGACCAATTTGTTCCACTGATTAATTGTCCAGTCAGGAAATTCCTCCTTTAGTTCCAGTTGCTTCTCTCCTTGATGAGTTTCCATCCGGTGCTTCTTTTCCTGCCTTCAGGCGCTTTGGAGAAGAGCTTGACCCCCTCCTCTTTTTTATGGCAGCCCCTCAGATATTGGAAGACTGCTATCATGTACTCCCCTACTCACCAGTCTCAGCTGTTTGTGCCCTTGAGAGTTTTCAGACACCCACAAATTCCTCTCCCAGAGTCTAAACCAGGGGTAGGCAACCTTGGCTCTTTTATGATTCGTGGACTTCAACTCCCAGAATTCCTGAGCCAGCCTGGCTCAGCTTGGAAACCTCTCCCTTTCCCCTCAGCATGGCTGGCTCAGGAATTCTGGGAGTCGAAGTCCACGAGTCATAAAAGAGCCAAGGTTGCCTACCCCTGGAAACGTGCCCAGCCAGAACTCGTGCCCCACCTGATGGGCAAAGATTTCTGCTTGCTGCCTCAGTTTCTCCTCCATGTCCAACTGCAGCGACATCCTGCCATGCTCTTCGGTGACCAAACAGGATGCTGAAGGGGTTACAGAAGAAAGAAACATTGGCTCTGGGTCTACCCGGGTCAGATCCAACCGAAAGAGAACTTCTTTAAAAAGATAGGAGCTTCATGAATTTGTCCCTGTAGTTTTCATCCATCGCTTCCCACAGAAAGGAATTCTATCAGAATAAGCTTTTATCAATAATCTTCACTCCCCAACAGTGATGGAGGAAGCCTAATGCCTACTCGTGTTCTTACTATTAGCTATTACAGTATTATAATCACCAGGAGATGGTGAGTTCTAGTCCTGCCTTAGACATGGATATGAAAGCCAGCTGGGTGGTTTTGGGCACCAGGAGACGGTGAGTTCTAGGGCCACCTTAGGAATGAAAGCCGGCTGGGTGACTTTGGGCCAATCACCAGGAGACGGTGAGTTCTAGTCCTGCCTTAGACCCTGAAAGCCAAGTGAAGAACAGAATTGCTTTGCAGGATTAGACCCAGATCCACCTAAGTCGTACCCTCCTGTGTCTCCGATGCATGGGGAATGACGGCTTGGCGGCCATCCTGTCACCACCTTACTGGTAAGCCCCCTTTCCCAGCCCTCCATGCTTTAATTCCCAGCTCTAAGATACGTGGCCAGGTTTGCAAAAGTGAGACTCACCTGTCTTTATAGCAAAGAAGGTTGAACAGTTCTGTGGAAAACCAGGAAGTTAAATGATGGGAAGAGGAAGAGAAAAGTGAGTAAGGAAAGGAAAGGAAAGAAAAGATAAGGAAAGGAAAGGAAAGATAAAGGAAAGGAAAGGAAAGGAAAGGAAAGGAAAGGAAAGGAAAGATAAAGGAAAGGAAAGGAAAGAGAAAGGAAAGGAAAGGAAAGGAAAGATAAAGGAAAGGAAAGATAAAGGAAAGGAAAGGAAAGATAAAGGAAAGGAAAGGAAAAGAAAGGAAAGGAGAGGAAAGGAAAGGAAAGGAAGGAAAGGAAAGGAAAGAAGGAAAAGAAAGGAAAGGAAAGGAGAGAAGGGAAGGGAAAAGGAGGGAAGGAAAGGAAAGGAAAAGAAGGAAAGGAAAGGAAAGAAGGAAAGGAAAGGAAAGGAAGAGAGAAGGGAAGGAAAAGGAGGAGAGGAAAAGAGGAAAGATGAAAGGAAAGGAAAGAAGGAAAGGAAAGGAAAAGAAAGGAAAGATAAAGGAAAGGAAAGGAAAGGAAAGGAAAGATGAAAGGAAAGGAAAGGGGGAGGGGAGGAAAAGGAAAGGGGGAGGGGAGGAAAAGGAGAGGGGGAGGGGAGGGGAAGGGAAGGAGCACAAAATCCATTCCACACCAACCTTGCACAGGGAAGAAGCTTTCCATCGATTCAGCTCCTTCCCTGCTGTGTGAATGTGTAAGTGGGGGACGAACAGGGAGGAAGCTGAGTCCCAAACTCACCTTGTTTGACCCTCTTCAGCATCTGCTGATTGTGTTCCTTCAAAACCCTCAGAGACTGCTTCTCAGCACGCTCCTCTTCTAGCTTTGTTCAAAAAAGAAAAAAAAGGAGGGAAGGAAGGAAGGAAGCAAGCCAGAAAAAAGGAAAAACGACATTCTTTTCGTAGTTTTCCACTCAGAAAACGTATGGAACGTTAAGAAATTATAAAGTTTTTTTTTTAAAAAGGAGGCCTCCTCGTTCACCAGAAGGAAATTGCCCGCCTTCCCCACCCGCGTCAGATCTGTTTGAGGAGCGAATCGGGTAACGGGTCAAAAGTCTTTCTTGGGCCAAGTCATCTTTGCTTCTGGTGAAGGAACATCTGAGATGGGATCCCTGGTCTCCTGGGGCTTCTAGAACTTCCCTTTGTCTTCCCTCCTTAAACCTCTAGGCCAGGGTTTCTCAGCCTGGGACCCTTTAAGATGGGTGGACTTCAACTCCCAGAATTCCCCAGCCAGCTATGCTGGCTGGGGAATTCTGGGAGCTGAAGTCCACCCATCTTAGAGGAGACAAGGTTGAGAAACACCACTGTAGGCACTAATAATCCATCATACCTGGTGCTGCAGCTTTTCCACATGAGCCTGGAGGCCCTTCACCTGGGTGGTCAATTCCTTCTTCTCCTCCAGCAGCCACGAAACCTTGAGTTGAAGGTCTGGAGCAAAGGAAGACCCCGTTACCTTGCAGAAGCATCTGGGACCTAGGGGGGCCAACCACTCAGGGGTCAAGAGGATGCTAGGCTGGAGGTCAAGAGGATGCTAGGCTGCTGGGCCTCCCTTTGCAGGACCTCCTCTTCTCGTTTTGAAGGATAAAGCAGCTTTTTTAAAAAAAAAAATATGGGGAGGGCACGGTTTGGATTGCGAGGGGCTGGACTGACACAGAGCTAGGAAAAACAACACATCAAGCTCTGGAAGAAAGAAAAGGAAAGGAAAGGAAAGGAAAAGAAAAGAGAAAAGAAAGAAAGAAAGAAAGAAAGAGAAAGAAAGAAAGAAAGAAAGAAAGAAAGAAAGAAAGAAAGAAAGAAAGAAAGAAAGAAAGAAAGAAAGAAAGAAAGAAAAGGTAGGAAGGGAGAGAGGAAAGAAGGAAGGAATGAAGGAATGAAGAAGAAAGGAAAGAAGAAGGAAGGAATGAAAGGGAGGGAGGATAGAAAAAGGGAGGAGAGGTAGAAAGGGAGATGGAGGAAAGGAAGGAGGAAGGAAGGAAGGAAGAAGAGACAAGAAGGAAGGAATGAAGGGAGGGAGGGAGGGAGAAAGGAAAGAAGGAAGGGAGGAAGAAAAAAGAAAGGAAGGAAGAAAATTGCGAAGGAAGGAATGGCCGTGGTCCTAAGGCTATTATTCAGTTTACCTTCAGTGCCCTTTATTTTTTATTTCTACATCTGTAGACTTCGCTTCCCCCCCCTTCCTTCCCCCGCAGCACATCCACTCTCCCTTCCAGGGGTCTCCGGACTGCCAGAGGGGTCCTTTTCACCTGGGCAGAAGAGAGGAGGAGGAGGACCCCCTGGCTCACCTTTGACCTGCTGAAGGCACCTGCCCATCGGATCCAGCCCAGAGTCAGGAGCGGCGCCTTCTCCACCGCCGCTCAAACCCGCCGGGTCTTCCCGGTGAAGCGCCAGCTTGGGCAGCAGCGCCAGGCTGATCCTCTGCAGCTTCTTGTTCTCCCTGCTCACCTGTGGAAGTCGAGAGGAGGTGGCAGAGCCGCATAGAGGGGGTCCTCCCTGGCCCTCGGTCGGAGGGGACCCCTCCTCACCTGGATGGCAAAGGCTTCTGCCTGCTCTCGGCAGGTCTTCTCAATGGCATACTCCATTTCCATGCTGGACCATTCAGCTAAGAGGGCTTGAGAAGCTGGGGGTGGAAAGAGCGAGACAAGGGGGAGGGGTTAGACTAGAGCAACGGCCCCCCAAACTAGGAACCCTCGTCAGGGGGGCCCAAGCTGTCCCACCGGTTAACTGTCCTCACGGTCAGGAAGTTTCTCCTTAATTCCAGGTTGCTTCTCTCCTTGATTAGTTTCCAACCATTGTTTCTCGTCCTGCCCTCTGGTGCTTTGGAGAATAAATTGACCCCCATCTTCTTCTTTGGGGGAGCCCCTCAAATACTGGAAGACTGCTATCATGTCTCCCCTGTTTCTTCTTTTCTTTAGACTAGCCAAACCCAAGTCCCGCAGCCGTTCTTTCGTACGTTTTAGTCTCCAGGCCTTGGATCACGTCACCCCCGGTCCTTCTTTTTGTTAAAGTAGACATACCCTAGTTGGTATCCGTCATGGGCCTGAATTTTTAGATGGGGAGAAATGACCCCCTCCTTTTGAACTGCTCATTTCTCCTCCACCTGGACCCAGAGATTTTCTTTCTTCCACCCCAAAAAGCTGAATCGGCAGCATTGTGTGTGTCCTTCCGCTTAGAGAAGCAGAGACTCTAGAAAGAGTGCAGAGAAGAGCAACAAAGATGATCAGGGGACTGGAGGCTAAAACATACAAGGAATGGTGGCTGGAATTGGGTGTGTCTCGTTTAATGAAGAGAAGGATGAGGGGGGACATGATGGCAGTCTTCCAGTATCTCAGGGGTTGCCCCAAAGAAGAGGGAGTCAAGCTATTCTCCAAGGCGCCTGAGGGCAGGACAAGAAGTAATGGATGGAAACTAGTCAAGGAAAGAAGCAACCTAGAACTAAGGAGAAACTTCCTGACAGTGAAAACAATTAACCAGTGGAACAACCTGCCTCCAGAAGCGGTGAATGCTCCAACACTGGAAGTCTTTAAGAAGAGACTGGACAGCCATTTGTCTGAAATGGTACAGGGTTTCCTGCCTGAGCAGGGGGTTGGACTAGATGACCCCCAAGGTCCCTCCCAACTCTATTATTATTATTATTATTATTATTATTATTATTATTATTATTATTATTATTATTATTATTATTATTATTATTATTATTATTATTATTATTATTATTATTATTATTATAAGCAAAGGGCACACTCTGCATCTCCGCCTAGACACGTACCGTGCTCAATTTCTGCCATTTTTTCCTTGGTTTCTGCCATTTCCTGGGAAAGGTCCGTCTCCTGTAAAAATGAACCGAACTGCACATTGGGCTGCTACTGTATTGGGTTTTTTATTTTGTTTAAATTCTGGGAGTTGAGGATCCACAGGTCTAGATTAGAGGAGCGGAAATGAGGGAGTGGTTGATTTGAAGAATTGTCCTCAAAGAAGTCCGTGGAGATCCTCAAGTCAATCCAGGTCCTGGTTGTCCCAAAGCTGCTTTTCCAGGAGGCAACTGGACTCCCTTGTTTTTCTTTGAAGATGTTTCGCTTCTCATCCCAGAAGCTTCTTCACTTCTGACTGGACAAGAAAAGTCCAGTCGCCTCCTGAAAAAGCACCTTGGGGACGTCCTCAAAGAAGCCAGATTAGGTCGTGCACTCTGCCTGGTGCGGCCTCTTCTGAAGATGGGACCGGAGCTGCAGCTTCTGGAGAACCACCTACCTGGTCATCTTCATCTTCCTCCCAATCTGAATCGCTCTCCGATTCCCAAATGACTGCAGGGAAATTGAAAGAAAGTTTAGTCAGAATGCAGCTAAAAGGGACCTTGGAGGTCTTCTAGTCCAGCCCCCTGCTCAAGCAGGAGACCCTATGCCATTTGAGACAAGTGGCTGTCCAGCCTCTTCTTAAAAATTTCCAGTGTTGGAGCATTCACCGCTTCTGGTGGCAAGTTGTTCCACTGGTTAACTGTCCTCACTGTTAGGAAGCTTCTGCTTAGTTCCAGGTTGCTTCTCTCCTTGATTAGTTTCCATCCATTTAGTTTTTTTTCCTCCTCCTCCTCCTCTTCCTCCACCTCCTCCTCTCTTCAAACCCCACACCCTTCTAACACTGATGATGTTACCTAGTTGGGTCATGAAACGTCTGCAAGGAAACCATCAAACTCAGAGAGCACCAAAGACCCCAGTCACTCTTCTTCTCCTCCTCCTGCTCCTGCTCCTCCTCCTCTTCCTCTTCCTCCTCCTCCTCCTCTTCCTCCTCCTCCTCCTCCTCCTCCTCTTTTCAAACCCCACACCCTTCTAACACTGATGATGTTACCTAGTTGGGTCATGAAACGTCTGCAAGGAAACCATCAAGCTCAGAGAGCACCAAAGACCCCAGTCACTCTTCTTCTCCTGCTCCTGCTTCTCCTGCTCCTCCTCCTCTTCCTCTTCCTCCTCCTCCTCCTCACAAACCACATTCCCTTCCAGCACAGATGACTTAACCTACTCCTATCACGAAATGTCTGCAAGAAAACCACCCAGCTCAGGGACCACCAAGGACCCCACAGTTCACAGTTCTGAGCCACAACGATTCTCTTCCATTTGCTGTCGCACTTAGTATCCTTTGTGGTCTTGTGACCGCAATCTTTCTGTCCTCGGGACTGTCATTCTGGGAGCGACTTCCTGTTCTCTTTTGCAGACGAGCAAAAGCGCAAGAGGAAGGGATGGGGTCAACAGCTGTCCGTGCCCCACCTTAAAGGACCCCATCCAGCAGATACACGCATCCTGATCGAATAGAATAGAGCAGAGCTGGAAGGGGCCTTGGAGGTCATCTAGTCCTAGCCCCCCGCTCAAGCAGGGGAACGTAAACCATCTCAGACAAGTGACGGTCTAGCCTCTTCTTAAAAACCTCCACTAATGGAGCACCCACGACTTCTGGTGGCAAGCTGTTCCACTGGTTATGTTAGCCACATCATTCCCTTTAGAAGCAGATCTGACTGGTTAAAAAAACAATCAGCTGCTTCTAGATTGATCCAAAAGAGCAGCTCAGTGACTTTAATGGAAAAGGATGTAAAATGAACCAACTCCGTCCATCACTGGAGATTGTCAAGAAAAGACTGGACGGCCGTTTATCTGGAACGGTGTGTAGAGTTTCATGCCTGAGCAGGGGGTTGGACTAGAAGACCTCTAAGGTCCCCTCTATTATTCTCTTATAGCCTTGATGGCAGCGTGAAGGCCTCGGTTGTTCTGCACAGTTGGTCCGCGACTTACAATCATTCATTTAGTGACCGTTCAAAGTTACGACACCGCTGGAAAAAAGTGACAGAGGACCGTTTTTCACACTTACGACCGTGGTAGCATCTCCAGGGTCACGTGATCGAAACTGAGACGCTTGGTTCCTGTTTATGACGCTCGCAGCGTTCCAGAGATCACTTTGCTGCGTCCTTCTGACCGGCGAAAGTCAACAGGGGAACTAGACCCATTTAACAACCGTGTTACTAACTTAACAACTGCAGGGATCCACTTAACACCCGTGGCAAGGAAGGTGGCAAAACAGGGCAAAACTCACGATCGTCTCGCTTAGCCACAGAAATTTTCCGGCTCGATTTTGGTCGTAAGTCGGGGACTCTCCGTCACTGTCCCTCCCTTCCAAAGCTACTCTGCTCTTTTAGAGCAGCCCCCTTACCTCCAAATGGGGTGAAATCAACCTCTGGACCTTCCATGGGGCAGAGAGACCAGCGGATCCCTCTTTGCGTCTTCTGTCTTCTGTCGGAGTGTCTCCACCTCTCTCTCTCACTCTCTCTTTCTCTCTGTCTCTTTCTCTCTCTCTCTGTCTCTGTCTATCTGTCTCTCTCTGTCTCTCTTTTGCTCTCTCTGTCTATCTCTCTCTTTCTTTCTCTCTGTCTCTCTCTCTCTCTGTCTCTCTTTGTCTCTCTCTCTCTCACTCTCTCTTTCTCTCTGTCTCTGTCTCTGTCTCCCTCTCTCTCTGTCTCTTTCTCTCTCTCTCTGTCTCTCTCTCTCTGTGTGTCTCTCTCTCTCTGTCTCTTTCTCTCTGTCTCTCTCTCTCTCTTTCGCTCTCTCTCTCTCTTTCTTTCTCTGTCTCTGTCTCTCTGTCTCTCTTTCGCTCTATCTGTCTATCTCTCTCTTTCTTTCTCTGTCTGTCTCTCTGTCTCTCTTTGTCTCTCTCTCTCTCACTCTCTCTTTCTCTCTGTCTCTGTCTATCTGTGTCTCTTTCTCTCTCTCTCTGTCTCTCTCTCTGTCTCTCTGTCTCTTTCTCTGCAGGATGACCCTCCTTGGCCTTCATCCATCAGAAGTGAAAGCTGAGCTCTTCCTGCCAAGAAGGTCACATGCTGGACGGATCTGGCCTTCACCACACATGCTTTGCAGAAGTGAAACCTCCCCCCTACGCAGCCACCCCGTCCCAAGGAAGAGCAGAATCATCCTTGTGTGGCTGTGTGGCTTGACGTTCTCCAGCTGAAGGTGGTCAGTTCAGGACCTTTCCTTGGGCAGCTGGTTGGCCACGGGGAGACCCGTCTCCCGATGAGATGGGCCAGAGAGACGCGCCTGATGTTCTTCTGAAAGAGGTCCTCATCCTGACCCATTGGCCTGCCCCCTTCATGTTGGTTTTGGGTCTCCAGGAGGGCCTCCTGCTAGACTAGAGAGAATTCCACAGTCAGCTCCCCCCAACTCTTGATTTTCTCCACCGTTCTAGCAGCCAAGAAGCTTTGATGGTCCTGCCACCATCTATGGCCAAAGAGAAGAGACAAGCAAAGCTCAAGGGTGGACCAGGGATGTCTACAATGTATGGGGCAAAGAACCAAGATGGTGGCCATGATGGTAAAAGAGAAGCATTTTTCTTACACATACACACAAAGATGATGTACATACAAATCTGTGGTCTCGGTGATGGACCATGAGTGACACAAAAAGAGTGAGATGACTTTTGGGGAGAAAGTCTATGCTTGGAAGGGGTCCAAGGCAGCTTTCCCTGCCCCCTCCCCCACCCCCACCCTATTAATTGTGTGAATTAACTTTAGTTCCCCCAGGAGGAAATCTAGGTCACCAAGCATCTCATTCAATCAATCCATCAGAATAGAGCTGGAGGGGACCTTGGAGGTCTTCTAGTCCAGCCCCCCTGCTCAAGCAGGAAACCCTATACCATTTTAGATAGGTTGTTGTCCAATCTCTTCTTAAAAGTCTCCAGTGACGGAGCACCCACAACTTCTGGAGGCAGGCTGTTCCACTGGTTAATCGTCCTCACTGTTAGGAAATTTCTCCTTAGTTCTAGATTGCTTCTCCCCTTGATTAGTTTCCATCTGTTGTTTCTTGTCCTGCCTTCTGGTTCTTTGGAGAATAAGCTGGCCCCCTCCTCTTCTTTGTGGCAACCCCTGAGATATTGGAAGATTGCTGTGGGGTCACCCCTAGTCCTTCTTTTCATTAGATATACCCAAATTCCTGCAACCGTTCTTCATATGTTTTAATCTCCAGGCCTTTAATCATCTTAGTTGCTGTTCTCTGCAGTTTTTCCAAAGTCTCGACATCTGTTTTGTAACCTGGTGACCAAAACTGGATGCCCTATTCCAGGTGTGGCCTTACTAAGGGCTTTATAAAGTGGTACTAATACCTCACGTGATTTTGACACTATGCCTCTGTTTATACAACCAAGGATTGTATCATGTGTGTTTTCTGCCATGGTTCTCCATGGAACCTCCATGGGCCTACTCGCAGACAGCTATGTCTCCCCTAATTCTTCTCTTCAATAAGCTGGACGTAAAAGCGATTCATGTTAAGGCATTTTAAAAATGTTCTGGGACTTTTGAAGCGTGCAGGAGGTGGGGTACAAAAGGGTTGTGTCTACCTTTTGCAACGCATCCATTGCCTTTGCCCAGGTTGGTTGGGCTTAAGCAAGGAGCAGATCTAGTGGTCCGGCTCCTGCAGAAGCTCCAGGCTTCCATCAATGGCTGGAAGGATGGAGAAGCATTGGAGGACTGATGCTGGTGAAGTTAGTTGAGCTGAACTAGTTAGAGTCCCAGGGGTAGGCAACCTCGGCTCTTTTATGACTCATGGGCTTCAACTCCCAGAATTCCTGAGTCAGCTGACTCAGGAATTCTGGGAGGTGACGTCCATGAGTCATAAAAGAGCCGAGGTTGCCTACCCTTGGACCAATGATGTATATGGAAGGAGATGGCTACAAGTTATAGTTCTACTTGAGGGAAAGACCAAGACTTAGACCCACCACGGATGAGGTTCAGGAGAGATATGCAGTTCCAACCACCTCATTTGCTAAGGAGATTTTTTGCAAAAGACTCAAATAGATCTGAGAAAATATTCACCTTGCAGCATCTTACATGGATATGTCGTCTACGTAGAACAGAATAACAGAGTTGGAAGGGACCTTGGAGGTTTCTAGTGTTGAGGGACCCACAACTTCTGGAGGCAAGTCATTCCACTGATTAATTGTTCTCACTGTCAAGGAAATTTCTCCTTAGTTCTAGGCTGGAAAGCTCTTCTCCAAAGCCCCTGAAGAAGGCAGGACAAGATGCAACGGATGGAAATGAATCAAGGAGAGAAGCAACCTGGAACTAAGGAGGAATTTCCTAAAAGTGAGAACAATTCATCAGTGGAAAGGAAGTTGCCTCCAGAAGTTGTGGGTGCTCCAACACCGGAGGTTTTTGAGAAGAGATTGAACAACCATTTGTCTGGAATGGTAGAGGGTCTCCTTCTTGAGCAGGGGGTCGGACTAGAAGACCTCCAAGGTCCCCTCCAATTCTGTTATTCTATTATTCTGCTAATCTCTTCTCCAAAGCCCCTGAAGGCAGGACAAGAAACAACAGATGGAAACTAATCAAGGAGAGAAGCAACCTGGAACTAAGGAGGAGTTTCCTAATGGTGGAATGACTTCAGAAGTTGTTGATGATTCGACATTGGAGATTTTTAAGCATTTGTCTGAAATGGTACAGGGTTTCCTGATTGAGCAAGGGGTTGGACTAGAAGACCTCCAAGGTCCCTCCCAACTCTGTTACTCTATGTGGAAGCTACTTTAGGACTTCTTGTTTGAGACTGAAAGAAAGGCTATACCAGGGGTGGGGAGTTGAAGTCCATGAGTCATCAAGGGAGCCATAGTTCCCCCATGCTGGCTGAGGAATTCTGGGAGTTGAAGTCCACGAGTCATAAAAGAGCCAAGGTTGCCTACCCCTGGCCTAGGAGTTTGTCAAGTGTGTGACAAGCGTGTAGGAACGTAAATATGTTTTGTGACAGTCTGACAAAGGTTTACCCGGAGGAAGATCTCAGATCTTTGTTCGTTTTTATTTGGAATCAGGACATTTTGTACTACGCGTCGTTCCACCGCCTGAAAAGTGAGTGGGTGGTGTTTTGGGGAGAGCTGCCAAGCAGAAAATAAAGATACGGGACTCGGGGACCTTCGCAAAATGGAGTTTGGATCGGATTCCCACGCAAGGAGCCTTCTCCTCGTCTGCTGACCACGTCTGAGCACAGCTCTCTCCTGAATCAGGGTTTGGACAGTCCGGGATTCAGAGGGCCGTGTTGGAGCTGGGATTGCCTTTAGCCTCACGGGGGTAATATTCGGCCAAGATGCTTTCCGGGATCCGTTTCAGCAGCTCTTTGGGGAAGATCCGCAGCAACTGCCAGCCGATATCCAGCGACTCGAAGATGGTCCGGTTCTCATAGGCCCCTGGGAGAAGCATGCCACGAATTCATTACCGCGTGGGAAGTTTGATATCAAAATAGCCACAGCGACAGCCCTTAGACTTGTATACCGCTTCGTACGGCTTTACAGCCCTCTCTGAGCAGATTACAGAGTCAGCATATTTGCCCCCGACAATCTGGGTCCTCATTTTATCAACCTTGGGAGGGTGGAAGACTGAGTTGACCTTGAGCTGGTAAGGATTGAACTCCCGGCAGTGGGCAGAGTCAGCCTGCAATGCTGCATTCTCACCACTGCGCCACCACGGCACATCTATCATCTATGAGAGAGAGAGAGAGAGAGAGAGAGAGAGAGAGAGAGAGAGAGAGAGAGAGAGAAAGATGATAGATGATAGATGATAGATGATAGATGATAGATAGAGATAGATAGGTATGATAGATAGATAGATAGATAGATAGATAGATAGATAGATAGATAGATAGATAGATAGATAGATAGATAGATAGATAGATAGATAGATAGATAGATAGATAGATAGAGATATGATAGAGAAATAGAGAGAGAGAGAGAGAGAAAGATGATAGATGATAGAGATAGATAGATAGAGATAGATAGATATAGATAGGTATGATAGATATAGATATAGATAGATAGATAGATAGATAGATATAAATATAGATATGATAGATAGATATAGATAGATAGATAGATATAAATATAGATATGATAGATAGATATAAATATAGATATGATAGATAGATAGATAGATAGATAGATAGATAGATAGATAGATAGATAGATAGATAGATAGATAGATAGATAGATAGATAGATAGATAGATAGATAGATAGATAGATAGATGGATAGATAGGTAGATGATAGCACTAGCAATAGCACTTAGACTTCTATACCGCTTCACAGTGCTTTACAGCCCTCTCTAAGCGGTTTACAGCCTGTGGCCCCCAACAATCTCAGTCCTCATTTTACCGATCTCAGAAGGACGGAAGGCTGAGTTGATCTTGAGCCAGTCAGGATTGAACTCCCAGCAGTGGGCAGAGTCAGCCTACAATGCTGCATTCTGTTCTAATTCTAATTCTAACGGAGTTGGAAGGGACCTTGGAGGTCTTCTATCTAGTCCAACCTCCTGCTCAGGCAGGAGACTCTAAACCATTCCAGACAAATCTCTTCTTAAAAGCCTCCAGTGATGGAACACCTACAACTTCCATTCAACTGATGGATTGTCCTCACAGTTAGGAAGTTTCTCCTTAGTTCTAGGTTGGGTCTCTCCTTGATGAGTCTCCATCCGTTGCTTCTTGTCCTGCCTTCAGGGGCTTTGGAGAATAATTTGACCCCCTCCTCTTCTTTGGGGCAGCCCCTCAAATACTGGAAGACCGCTATCGTGTCCCCCCTGGGCCTTCTCTTCATTAGACCAGACATACCTGCAACGCCTTGTCCTTCGCTCTCTCCCACGTACCTTGAGCAATGAACTGCTTCTCAAACTTCTGCAGGAACTCCAAGTAGAGAAGGTCATCAGCTGACAGGGCCTCTTCCCCCACCACGGCCTTCATGCCCTGGACGTCTTTGCCAATGGCATAACAGGCATACTGGACGCAAAGCAAGAGGGTCACTCAGAATCAAGGTCATAGCAAGAAACAGGGGGGCCCGGAAGCCCCTCTGGACAGGGCTGCCTGCCGGATGTATCCCAAAAAATATCAGTTTGGTAGTGCTAACCAAGAATGGTACCGGTCGTCGTCAACGTACGACCACGACGGAGCCCAAGATTTCCGTTGCTAAGTGAGACATTTCTTAAGCGAGCTTTGCCCCCATTTTACGAGCTTTCTTGCCCCGGTTGTTAACTGAATCCCTTCGGTTCTTAAGTGAGTCACACGGTCGTTAAGCGAATCGGGCTTCCCCCCATTGACTTTGCGTGTCAGAAGGTCGCAAAAGGGGATCACGTGACCCGGGGACAGTGCGACCGTCATAAATACGAGCCAGCCACCAAGCGTCATGTATTTTGATTAGGTGACCCCAGGGATGCTGCGCCCTGAAAAAGGGTCGTAAGTCCCTTTTCTCAGTGCTGTTGTGGCTTTGAACGGTCCCTAAACGAATTGTCATAAGTCGAGGACCACCTGTATTCAATCCAAAGAAGCCCGTCGTTTTCCAAACCAGCTTCAGAAGGAAGAGCTTCCCTGCTCTGTTTCACAGGGGGTCCCTCCCCTCCCAGGGCCTGGACTCCCCCCCCTGAACCCCCCCCCCCACCGCCCTGGGTCAGCTCAGACGCCCACCAATTGATTCGAAACGTCCCCGTGGTCCTTCCGGGTCATGCCTTCCCCAATGGCCGACTTCATCAGACGGGAGAGAGACGGCAGCACATTGATGGGCGGGTAGATCTGTGGGCCGAGAAAAGGCGCGTCACGAAGGAGCCACAACTGAGGAATCGGGTCTGATCAGGTGAGAGCTAAGAGCCCCAGAGGACATGGGGAGGGGAGGAGGGTCTGGGGTCCTCATAGCTCCTAAAACTCAGGTGCTTTATATCGTCGTCTAAAGCACAACCACCGATGAGCTGAATTCTTGGTAGAGGGTTTGAAGGCACCAGGCCAGAAACCAGGAGACGGAGCGTTCTAGTCCTCTCCTTAGGCAAGAAAGCCGGTTGGGTGACTTTGAGCCAATCACCAGGAGACGGAGAGTTCTAGTCCTCTCCTTAGGTATGAAAGCCAGTTGGGAGACTTTGAGCCAATCACCAGGAGACGGAGAGTTCTAGTCTCTCCTTAGGCATGAAAGCCGGTTGGGTGTCTTCGGGCCAATCACCAGGAGACGGAGAGTTCTAGTCCCTACTTAGGCAGGAAAGCCGGTTGGGTGGCTTTGGGTCAATCACCAGGAGACGGAGAGTTCTAGTCCCTCCTTAGGCATGAAAGCCGGTTGGGTGGCTTTGGGCCAATCACCAGGAGACGGAGAGTTCTAGTCCCTCCTTAGGCATGAAAGCCGGTTGGGTGGCTTTGGGCCAATCACCAGGAGACAGAGAGTTCTAGTCCCTCCTTAGGTATGAAAGCCGGTTGGATGACTTTGAGCCAATCACCAGGAGACGGAGAGTTCTAGTCCCTACTTAGGCAGGAAAGCCGGTTGGATGTCTTTGGGTCAATCACCAGGAGACGGAGAGTTCTAGTCCCTCCTTAGGCATGAAAGCCGGTTGGGTGGCTTTGGGTCAATCACCAGGAGATGGAGAGTTCTAGTCCCTCCTTAGGCATGAAAGCCGGTTGGGTGGCTTTGGGTCAATCACCAGGAGATGGAGAGTTCTAGTCTCTCCTTAGGCATGAAAACCGGATGGGTGGCTTTGGGCCAGCCCCTCTCTCTCTCTTTCAGTCCAAACCCACCTCACTGGTTTGTTGTTGTGGGGAAAACCGCAAAGGGGAGGAGGGCCCGTCTCCTGTTGCTCACGGTGACTGGAGTACCAGGAGGTGGTGGGGAAGGACCTCTGGACTTCCCAGAAGCGCTGATGCGCCCACAGAGATGGCAGGGAGAGCCAGACCATTTACCTGCCGGTTGTGAAGCTGCCGGTCCACATAAATTTGTCCTTCCGTGATGAATCCGGTCAAATCCGGAATGGGGTGTGTGATATCTGCAAGAGACACAAGGGGATGCCACTAGCCATGTGTAGGGTCAGAATAACAGAGTTGGAAGGGACCTAGTCCAGGGGTCCCCAACCTTGGCAACTTTAAGACCTGTGGACTTCAACTCCCAGAATTCCCCAGCCAGCCATGCTGGCTGGGGAATTCTGGGAGTTGAAGTCCACAGGTCTTAAAGTTGCCAAGGTTGGGGACCCCTGTATCTAGTCCAACCCCTTGCTCAGGCATCATTCTCGACAAATAGCTGCCCAGTATTGGAAGACCCACAACTTCTGGAGGCAGGTTGTTCCACTGATTAATTGTCCTCACTGTCAGGAAGTTTCTCCTTAGTTCTAAGTTGCTTCTCTTCTTGATGAGTTTCCACCCGTTGCTTCTTGTCCTGCCTTCAGGCACTTTGGAGAATAGCTTGACTCCCTCTTCTTTGGGGCAGCCCCTGAGATACTGGAAGGCTACTATCCTGTCCCCCCTCGTCCTTCTCTTCATTAAACTAGACCTACCCAATTCCAGCCACCGTTCTTTGTGTGTTTTATCCTCCAGCCCCCTGATCATCTTTGTTGCTCTTCTCTGCACTCTTTCCAGAGTCTCAACGTCTTTTTCACATCGTGGCACCCTGTCTGAGTTCCTTACCTTCTTCCTTACCATCTGTTTGATTAGTGCCCACACTAATGGCACACACTATCAAAAGCTTGATTGTCTTTGACAGCAAGGTTGGTATTCCTAACCGCACACAAAAAAATCTATCTTAAAGGGTGAGGGTGAGGGTTTTATTTATTTTCATTTCAGATTGCTGGGGAAGGAACTGTTCTCTATCAATTCGCGCTCTGTCCCCATTGCTTGGCTTAAACGTTTCTCAAGAAAGGCCCTGAATTTCGTCCTTACTAACTCAGTCCCTTTCTTTGAAAGGGAAAGTCCACGGAGCTGTTGCTTAATCTGGGAAGTTCGAAACAACAACTCAGCTGGCCAATTACTTCTCTACTGCGGTCGAGAAATCTGGGTAGGTGTTTCTGTGAGGACCTCCTTGAACGAAGCTTCTTCATTTGGAGGACACATCTTACTTTCTCAGCCAAAGGACCTCAAGGCAGAGAACAGCAGAGGCACGGGTGCAAAATTCTGGACCTGCAACTTTGAGACCCCCCCAGCCCATCAGTTCTTGGACCCCCAGCCAAGGACAGTAGTCTTCTAGGGGAGGAAGGTAGAAGGGCCTGCTGCTCATGCTCAAAAAAATCAAACTGGTGGCTGAGATGTTCCACCCCAAAACCATCATGGCCACCATCTGGAATTGTTTGACCATCTCCTTGGAGGTGGGGAGGAGGACATGAAGCAGAAGAAGCACACCTGTCCCTTCTCAGGCCAAGAAATGGAACCAGAAGAACAGAGTTGGAAGGGACCTTGGAGGTCTTCTAGTCCAACCCAACTCAAGCAAGAAACCCTACACCATTTCAAACAGATGGTTGTCCAATCTCTTCTTGAAAGCCTCCAGTGATGGAGCACCCACAACGTCTGGAGGCAGATCATTCCACTGGTTAACTGATCTGAGATTATAGAAGACCAGAAGAGGTTGAAGGGACCTTGGAGGCCATCTAGTCCAACCCCCTGCGCAGGCAGGAAACCCTATCCCATTTCAGACAAAATGGCTGTCCAGTCTCTTCTTGAAAGCCTCCAGTGATGGAGCACCCACAGGTTCTGGAGGCAGGTCGTTCCACTGGTTAATTGTTCTGACTGTCAGGAAATTCCTCCTTAGCTCTAGGTTGCTTCTCTCCTTGACTACCGTAGTTTCCATCCGTTGCTTCTGTTCCGGCCTTCAGGTCCTCTCCTTGATGACGTCCACCCACCACCCCAGAGCCTTGAACCCAGCATAGCCTTGTCTTCAGATCTACATGTGAAAGTCTCCCAGGGATCTCCCCTCCCTCTGCTTCCTCCTAAGAACCATCCATCTCAACTCATAGTTTCCATAATTAGCTGAGTTTCCTCTCTGATTTTAGAGTCACCTGACAATTAGGAGAACTTGTGGGGCACCAAGGAGGAACTGAGACCTACTTCTAGTGGCCTCCTTCTCAATTCCCACAGCCCATCAACTCTGGAGTTGAGTGCAGAGGCTCAGAATAGGCCGTCTAGATAGGCTGTGCTTGAAGGCATCTTGAGTAGAAGAAGCCAGAAGACAGCAGAATCCCACCTTGCTCGGTCAGTTGGTTGGTTGCTTGATGAGTTGGGGGGGGGGGCTGAACCCCAGTACAGCATCCCTCAACATCATTTTCCAGGTTGGAACATGGGATGATCCTTGGGGACCCCTCTGTCTGGGGCAACACAGGATGATGGAGCACAAGGAATCCTGTCTCTCCAAACAGGCCAGAATTATTTTGGTGCCCAGGTCAAAAAACATCTGGCTTGGGGTGGGAGGAGGGGATGCACTGGATAGATATATATTTACTAGTCCTATCAATGTATTTTCTTTGTTGTCTTTTTCCTTGTTTATTTCCTTGTTCTGTTAGTTTACGTTTGCTTTGTTTTCTTGCTTCTTAATTTTGATTACCTATCTTACAGAAGCAACCTGGAATTAAGGAGAAACTTCTAACAGTAACCAGTGGAACTGCTTGCCTCTAGAAGTTGTGGGTGCTCCATCACGGGAGGTTTTTAAGAAGAGGCTACCATCTCAGACAAGTGACTGTCTAGTGGTTCTCCTGCTTGAGCAGGGGGCTAGACTAGAAGACCTCCAAGGTCCCTTCCAGCTCTATTCTATTCTATTCTATTCTATTCTATTCTATTCTATTCTATTCTATTCTATTCTATTCTATTCTAAATGGTAGAGGGTCTCCTGCTTGAGCAGGGGGCTGGACTAGAAGACCTCCAAGGTCCCTTCCAGCTCTATTCTACTCTATTCTAAATGGCAGAGGGTCTCCTGCTTGAGCAGGGGGCTGGGCTAGAAGACCTCCAAGGTCCCTCCCAGCTCTATTTTATTCCTACTTTCTCAACGAAAGATAATAGTAGAGGCACTGATGCAGAGGTTCGTGACATGGGACAAAACTCAACAAAACTCAACTCCAAATTTGGGCCTCCGTTGTAGTCGTAAGTCAAGGACTCCCTGTTTCCCCACCACCCAGTTGCATTTTCCATCATTCGTGGTCCCAGGGCCCCCCTCCCCTTCTGCACCACCGTGTTCCCGGACCCCTGCACAGATTTCTACCCAGGGATCTGGGATCTGGGCCGAGAGCTGGACCTCAGCCCTGCCTCACCGTCGTTGGGCATGGTCAAGATGGGTATCTGCGTGATGGAGCCGTTCCTGCCCTCCACCCGTCCTGCCCGCTCGTAGATGGTGGCCAGGTCGGTGTACATGTAGCCGGGGAACCCCCGCCGTCCAGGCACCTCCTCCCTGGCTGCGGAGACCTACGGAGGGAAGACCAAGAGGGGAGATCCCGAGGGGCAGAGAGGAAGAAGACAGGTCCGACCCTCAACCCCACCCCGTCACCTCGTGGTGAGGAGAGCCTGGCCCAGCACTGACCTCCCGCAGGGCCTCGGCATAGGAGCTCATGTCAGTCAAGATCACCAGAACGTGCTTCTCACACTGATAGGCCAGGAACTCGGCGGTGGTCAGAGCCAGACGGGGCGTGATGATCCGCTCAATACTGCAGGAGAATCACAGAATAAGAGAGTCGGAAGGGACCTCGGAGGCCATCTAGTCCAACCCCCTGCCCAGGCAGGAGACCCTTAGAGAGTCACAGAATAAGAGAGTCGGAAGGGACCTTGGAGGTCTTCTAGTCCAACCCCCTGCCCAGGCAGGAGACCCTTAGAGAATTATAGAATAAAAGAGTCGGAAGGAACCTCAGAGGTCATCTAGTCCAACCCCCTGCCCAGGCAGGAGACCCTTAGAGAAGTCACAGAATAAGAGAGTCGGAAGGGACCTTGGAGGTCATCTAGTCCAATCCCCTGCTCAGGCAGGAGACCCTTAGAGAGTCACAGAATAAGAGAGTCGGAAGGGACCTTGGAGGTCTTCTAGTCCAACCCCCTGCCCAGGCAGGAGACCCTTAGAGAATTATAGAATAAAAGAGTCGGAAGGAACCTCAGAGGTCATCTAGTCCAACCCCCTGCCCAGGCAGGAGACCCTTAGAGAAGTCACAGAATAAGAGAGTCGGAAGGGACCTTGGAGGTCATCTAGTCCAACCCCCTGCTCAGGCAGGAGACCCTTAGAGAGTCACAGAATAAGAGAGTCGGAAGGGACCTTGGAGGTCTTCTAGTCCAACCCCCTGCCCAGGCAGGAGACCCTTAGAGAATTATAGAATAAAAGAGTCAGAAGGAACCTCAGAGGTCATCTAGTCCAACCCCCTGCCCAGGCAGGAGACCCTTAGAGAGTCACAGAATAAGAGAGTCGGAAGGGACCTTGGAGGTCATCTAGTCCAACCCCCTGCTCAGGCAGGAGACCCTTAGAGAATCATAGAATAAAAGAGTCGGAAGGGACCTTAGAGGTCTTCTAGTCCAACTCCCTGCTCAGGCAGGAGACCCTTAGAGAATCATAGAATAAAAGAGTCGGAAGGGACCTTAGAGGTCTTCTAGTCCAACCCCCTGCTCAGGCAGGAGACCCTTAGAGAATCATAGAATAAAAGAATCGGAAGGGACCTTAGAGGTCATCTAGTCCAACCCCCTGCTCAGGCAGGAGACCCTTAGAGAATCATAGAATAAAAGAATCGGAAGGGACCTTAGAGGTCTTCTAGTCCAACCCCCTGCTCAGGCAGGAGACCCTATGCCATTCCAGACAAGGGGCTGTCCAGTCTCTTCTTGAAAACCTCCAGTGATGGAGCACCCACAACTTCTGGAGGCAAAGCTGTCCCACTGGTTAATAGTTCTCACTGCCAGGAAATTTCTCCTTATTTCTAGGCTGAATCTCTCTTTAGTTTTCATCCATTCCTTCTTGCTCTGCCCTTAGGGGAAGATAAGGAACTGAGCTTAATGGCAGAAGAGACTTATCTAATGACGTTTGTGTCCCCATATTCAGGTGTGTTGCTCAGGAATCCCTCTCCCACTGTCCTGGAAGCCTCTAATTTTTTTCCTTCTGGTTTGCAAGCCCTTCCAAGCAGCCGTTGGTCTCCAGATTTCAGATCTTTTCCCAGAACTGAAGAGCTTATAAGAGAATAACAGAGTTGGAAGGGACCTTGGAGGTCTTCTAGTCCAACCCCCTGCTCAAGCAGGAGACCATTTCAGACAAATGGCTGTCCAATCTTCTCTTAAAAACCTCCAGTGTTGGAACACCCACAACTTCTGGAGGCAAGTCGTTCCACCGATTAATTGTTCTCACTGTCAGGAAATTCCTCCTTAGTTCCAGGTTGCTTCTCTCCTTGATTAGTTTCCATCCGTTGCTTCTTGTCCTGCCTTCAGGTGCTTTGGAGAACAGCTTGACCCCCCCTCTTCTTTGGGGCAGCCCCTCAAACATTGGAAGACTGCTATCCTGTCACCCCTAGTCCTTCTTTTCATTAAAATAGATCAGGGGTCTTCAAAGTTGGCCCTTTAATGACTTGTGGACTTCAACTCCCAGAATTCCTCAGCCAGGCACGCGTGCCTGGCTGAGGAATTCTGGGAGTTGAAGTCCACAAGTCATCAAAGGGCCAACTTTGAAGACCCCTGAACTAGACATACCTAATTCCTGCAACCGTTCTTCATATCTTTTAGCCTCCAGGCCCCTGAGTCTGGGGGTGCTGCGGCTCCCTTCACTCTCTCCCCCAGACCCAGGCTATGGACTCACGTGGGGTCGTTGGCCAAGTTGAGGAACAGGCAGACATTCTCCATGGACCCGTTCTCCTCAAAGTCCGATTTGAAGAACCGGGCCGTTTCCATGTTCACCTGCCAATGAAGAGGATCCTTAGGGAGCCATTTCTCAGAATAACAACAACAACAACAACAACAACAACAACAACAACAACAACAACAATAATAATAATAATAATAATAATAATAATAATAATAATAATAATAATAATAATAATAATAAAGTTGGAAGGGATCTTGGAGGTCATCTAGTCCAACCCCCTGCTCAGGCAGGAAACCCTATACCATTTCAGACAAATGACTGTCCAGTCTCTTCTTAAAAACTTCCAGTGTTGGAGCATTCAACGCTTCTGGAAGAAGAGTATCTACCCCGTTCCCTGTTCTTTCGTTTCAAGCTTTCATGGATTCAGTTTAGGGTTAAAGGACCAAAATACAGAAAGTAAAGGAAAAAGAAAAGAAAAAAGAAAGTGGACGAAGACCAAAAAAAAAAAAAAAGGAAACGAGAAACAGCAATTGTGTTATTTTCTGTTGTTGTGGTTGTTTTTAAATCCGTGGGCTGCGTGTTTCTCTTGCTGGATCAGAATCTGGCTTCTCATCTTAAAGTAGATTTGGCCAGAGATATAAGATTGTAGGTTGATTCCCCAGAAAGTCTTTATTGGAATGTTTCTCAACTTTACCAATTCTAAGATGTGTGGACTTCAACTCCCAGAATTCCCCAGAAAGCTTTTATTGGAGTGTTTCTCAATCTTAGCAACTCTAAGATGCATGGACTTCAACTCCCAGAATTCCCCAGCCAGCCTTGCTGGTTGGGGAATTCTGGGAGTTGAAGTCCACATATCTTAAAGTTGCCGCACATGAAAAATAGTACCCAACAACAATAAAATACATTCCTAGAATTCCACCTTGCTCATTTCTTAGTCAGCCTACACCAGGGGTAGGCAACCTTGGCTCTTTTATGATTCGTGGACTTCAACTCCCAGAATTCCTGAGCCAGCATGAGGGAACTATGGCCCCTTCATGACTCGTGGACTTCAACTCCCAGAATTCCTGAGCCAGCATGAGGGAACTATGGCCCCTTCATGACTCATGGACTTCAACTCCCAGAATTCCTGAGCCAGCATGGCTCAGCTTGGAAACCTCTCCCTTTCCCCTCAGCACGGCTGGCTCAGGAATTCTGGGAGTTGAAGTCCACGAGTCATAAAAGAGCCAAGGTGGCCTACCCCTGGCCTACACTGAATATCACTCTTGAAAGCCCATCTAAGCTTTTACTGTATTTGTCTGATGTTGCCCTAAACAAAATGAAAGCACATTTATTTTCTGTTTCTTTCTCACGCTTCCTTCCTTCGGCAGACTGGGCAGACTTTTCACCCTCCCTAACGGCTCTTTCATGCCTTCCCCAATGCCAGCTCTAAATTCTTGCACGGCTACTTTTTCCAAGACCAAAATAAGGGGGAACCTAGCTAAAGTTCCCCAAATTCTAAATATCTATAATCAAGAAATGTACATTTTTTGGGGGGTAATCTGCTTATTTGCGATTAACCACAAAATGGAAATAATAGAAATAGAAATAGAAATAGAAATAGAAAATAGAAATAGAAATAGAAATAGAAATAGAAATAGAAATAGAAATAGAAATAGAAATAGAAATAGAAATAGAAATAATAGAGGGGTTTTTTTAGGGTTCCTTTAACAATATGCAACTGCTGCTTTTGGAAAATGCATTGAAAACTCAGGAAAAGGTCCTGTGTGTGTGTGTGGGGGGGGATATGTAAGACCCCAGCAGGAAGTTAAACCAGCCTTGTTCAGGTTTCGTTCTTATATACATTTGTCCACTTGAGGGCACAATAAGAAAAAAGATCTTGCTGGGGAATTAAAAACAAGGGCTGTGTGAATTATTGCTCAGAAAACCTAGTGAGATGGAAATTATTTCCTCCATTTTTGAAGTCAAGGTCTTCAGTGAAGAATTCTTCCATTCATTCTCTTTGTTCTGTTCTGTTCCGTCCCGTCCCATCCCATCCTATCCATTTTCTATTCCTATACCTATTCCTATTCCTATTCTATTTTTACTTTTATTCCTATTCTATTCTGTTCTGTTCTGTTCTATCCCATCCCATCCCATCCCATCCCATCCTATCTATTTTCTATTCCTATTCCTATTCCTATTCCTATTCTATTTTTATTCCTATTCTATTCTATATTCTCTATTCTATTCTATATTATGTTTTCTATTCTATCCTATATTCTCTATTTATTCTATTCTATATTATGTTTTCTATTCTGTTCTATTCTATATTCTCTATTTATTCTATTCTATATTATGTTTTCTATTCTGTTCTATTCTATATTCTCTATTTATTCTATTCTATATTATGTTTTCTATTCTATTCTATTCTATTCTATGCTATGCTATGCTATGCTATGCTATGCTATGCTATGCTATGCTATGCTATGCTATGCTATGCTATGCTATGCTATGCTATGCTATGCTATGCTATGCTATGCTATGCTATTCTATTCTATTCTATTCTATTCTATTCTATTCTATTCTATTCTGTTCTGTTCTATTCTATTCTATTCTATTCTATGGAGTTACATGACGGTTTCCGGATATTCTGGCCTATGTTTCCCACAATCTGTCCTTTGCTAGAGTGGTTGGAGGTTGATAGGAATGGAAGCAGAGTATATTGGTGCTCTCTGAGCAGACATTTCATGACCCAACCAGGTAACATCATCAGGGCTAGAAGGGAATGGGGGAAAGAGGAGGAGGAAGAGGACAGAAAAAGGACTGGGGATCCTTGGTGCTCTCTGAGCTTAGTTTTTTTTTTCTTGCAGACGTTTCATGACCCAAATAGGTAACACCATCAATGGGGGAGGAGCAGGAGGAGGAGGAGGAGGAGTGCTAGAAGGGAGTGGGGTTTGCTCTCTGTTTATACACAAGTGCTTGCAGCACCGGTGGCTGTTCCAGTCTCGATTAGGCAGCTGTGGAATTCTTGGCCTGAGTTGGGAACAGCAGCCTCCAACATCTGCCCTCCAACATCTGTTGCCTCTCCTCCCATCAGAGCCTCCGTGTGTCCCTCTGCCCTGAGCCACAGCGGAGAGCAACTGGGGGGGGGGCAGAAGTTGTACCAACAGCTTCCAAGGCCGAGGCCGTTCCTGGTTGTGTGATTATACAAGAATGTCCACAGGCGTCATCCAGCCACCCTTGTGCCAAAGTAACACTAATGCGCCCAGACTTTCTCTCACTTCAAGGATGGCTGGTTGATGCTCTGAAGCTACGTCTCCACGCCAGGTTACTCTCAGACTCGAGAGGAGTAAAATTCCCGGGGAACAGAGAGGGCCGTAGCTACTCTTCCTTTGCAAAGGGTATTTTTAGCTTGGAATCGGGGGGGGGGCTCGCTGCTGAACGGAGCGGACAGCTCAGGAAACGCTGGTGCTCGAATCGGCAGCGCCTTTCCCAAGCGCACAAATGGCTTGGTTGTCAAAAGACCACGGATCTCTAAACTTGGCAAGGTTGTGGACTTCAACTCCCAGAATCCCCCACCCAGCCGGTGGAGAGCAGAGGAGAGGTTGAGTAAAAGCTTGGCCAGAACCTGGAGTCACGAGGAGTCGGACGCAACTTAGCAGCTGAAGAAGGAGAAGGAGGAGGAGAAGGAGAAGGAGGAGAAGGAGAAGGAGAAGGAGAAGGAGAAGGAGAAGGAGAAGGAGAAGGAGAAGGAGAAGGAGAAGGAGAAGGAGAAGAAGAAGAAGAAGAAGAAGAAGAAGAAGAAGAAGAAGAAGAAGAAGAAGAAGAAGAAGAAGAAGAAGAAGAAGAAGAGAAGAAGAAGAAGAAGAAGAAGAAGAAGAAGAAGAAGAAGAAGAAGAAGAAGAAGAAGAAGAAGAAGAAGAAGAAGAAGAAGAAGAAGAAGAAGAAGAAGAAGAAGAAGAAGAAGAAGAAGGGATGAGATCAAACCAGGAGATGGCCCCACTGCTAGTCCTGCCTGGGAACAGGCTGTACAGATAGTCCTCGACTTACGACAGTTCGTTTAGTGGCCGTCTGAAGTTACAGCACTGAAAAAAGTGCCTGAGGACCGTTTTTCACACTTAGGACCTTTGCTGCACCCAGCCAGGGTCACGCGATCAAAATTCAGACACTGGGCAACTGACTCGTATTTATGACGGTCGCAATGTCCCGGGGGTCAACGCGATCCCCTTTTGCGACCCTCTGACAAGCAAAGTCAAGGGGGAAAGCCGGATTCACTTAACGACCGGGTCACTAACTTAAGACCTGCAGTGATTTGCTTAACAACAGTGGCGAGAAAGGTCGTAAAACGGGGCAAAACGTCTCGCTTAACACAAGTCTCACTTAGCAGCGGAAATTTGGGGCTCCGTTGTGGTCGTAAAAGGAGGACTGCTTGTAAGGTTAGAGCTGGGACTTGGGGCACACTTTGAAGGGAGGTCCCAGCTGAAGATCCTTCGGTGGGGAGCCCCGGCTGGTCTCGCTGTCTCTGGCCCAGAGGGTGGTCCAGCACCCAGGAAGAGGGGTCTCCTTCCGGGGCCCTTTGGGACACCTGGCCGGCTCCAAGAACCGACGACTTACCCCCATGGCAGCGAAGACGATGGCAAAGTTATCCTCGTGGTAATCCATGGCGTCTTTCGATTTCTTCACCAGCCCGGCCTGCCTGCAGATCTGAGCTGCGATCTGGGATGAAGAGGGAAGAAGGAGGGTGAGAAGCCGTGGATGATGGGAAGGGCGGGTGCCTGGATCGCCAGGGAGGACGTTTCCCTCTGACCTGGGTTTCGTTCTGTACCGCTCCGCCTTGTGTCCTTTGGTGCTAGCCTGAGCTGGGTTGCTTTCTTCTAAACGTTTCGTTACCAAGCTAGGTAACGTCATTGGGGAAGTGGGGTTTGTGGAGACAGGGAGGAGGGGTAGGAGGAGGAGGAGGTGGTGGTGGTGGTTTGTGAGGTCCTTGGTGCTCTCTGACCTTGGCTGTTTTCTAGCAGACATTTCAGGACCCAACTAGGGAACATCATCAGTGCTAGAAGGGAGTGAGGAGGAGGAGGACGAGGACGACGACAACGACGACAACAACAACAACAACAACTCTGGGGTCCTGGGTGCTCTCTGAGCTTGGCTGTTTTCTTCCAGACGTTTCATGACCCAACTAGACAACATCATCAGTTCTAGAAGGGAGGGGGGGTTTACTCTCATTTTATCTACTGATGACTTAATTCTTCCTGCTTTAGGAAACCACCAAGACCCCTTCTACTAAGAATGACAGGGCAAGCCCCTCCCCCCTAGCACCGATGCTGTTATGTAGCTGGGTCCTGAAACGTCTGCCCAACATCCCCCCCCCCCCGTCATCTTTGCTGCTCTCCTCTGCGCTCTTTCCAGAGTGTTCTAGAATTAAAGAGGCCTGTAAACATTCCTCAAGGGAGGGCTGAGCGTTATCCCAAGCCCAACGCTGAAAAATCAACTTCCCTCTGAGGCCAGGTGATTGCGAGGACACGTCCAGTGTAACTTTCTTGGTGAGAGTTGGCCGTGGCTTCCTCTGGGGAGGTGTTTTAGGACTTCCTAGGGCAGAGGTAGGCAACCTTGGCTCTTTTATGACTTGTGGACTTCAACTCCCAGAATTCCTCAGCCAGCGTACGCTGAGGGGAAAGGGAGAGGTTTCCAAGCTGAGACATGCTGGCTCAGGAATTCTGGGAGTTGAAGTCCATGAGTCATAAAAGAGCCAAGGTTGCCTATCCCTGGTCTAGAACATCAAACACAGAATCCTAAGCCTGGAAGGGACCTTGGAGGTCATCTAGTCCAACCCCCTGCTCAGGCAGGAAACCCTATCCCAGGGGCAGGCAACCCTGGCTCTTTTATGACTCGTGGACTTCAACTCCCAGAATTCCTCAGCCAGCGTACGCTGAGGGGAAAGGGAGAGGTTTCCAAGCTGAGACATGCTGGCTCAGGAATTCTGGGAGTTGAAGTCCATGAGTCATAAAAGAGCCAAGGTTGCCTATCCCTGGTCTAGAACATCAAACACAGAATCCTAAGCCTGGAAGGGACCTTGGAGGTCATCTAGTCCAACCCCCTGCTCAGGCAGGAAACCCTATCCCAGGGGCAGGCAACCCTGGCTCTTTTATGACTCGTGGACTTCAACTCCCAGAATTCCTGAGCCAGCCACGCTGAGGGGATAGGGAGAGGTTTCCAAGCTGAGCCATGCTGGCACAGGAATTCTGGGAGTTGAAGTCCACGAGTCATAAAAGAGCCAAGGTTGCCTACCTCTGGCCTAGGGCTATTTTGCAGCCCTGGAGAAACGAAATTGAGGACCGTTTTTCCTTCTTTCCCTTCGATTCCAGGAGGATACGGTGACGCTCAGACAGCCTGGACTGCCACCTCCCGTCCTTTCAATGGGAAACTCTTCAGACAGCAACTGACTCCGGACTTTAATGCAAGAAGATTGTGACTGTGATGAGCAACAGAGGTCCCAGGCCCTGCTAGGACTTCCTGGGGGGCAGCTTCCAAGTTGGGGTTTCGTTTGCTCTCCTGCACCCCTACTTTCCAAGGGGTCCCTACCCCCAGCGTGTGACTTTTGCATATTCCAAAAGGATGAAAAAGTCTGTCTCAAAAGATCCTCAGAATAAGAGCCCCCCCCCACTGCTCCCAGCCAATGGAGGAAAATTGAGGAGGGGGCTTGCAAGGGCCGTACCTCGTTGTGGGGGAGGCCAGCAGCCGAGAAGATGGGGATCTTCTGCCCTCTGGCGATGCTGTTCATGACGTCGATGGGGGAGAGTCCCGTCTGGATCATCTCCTCGGGGTAAATGCGTCCCTGAGGATTGATGGGCTGCCCTGGAGAAGGAAGGAAGGAAGGAAGGAAGGAAGGAAGGAAGGAAGGAAGGAAGGAAGGAAGGAAGGAAGGAAAAAGGAAGGAAGGAAGGAGGGAGGGAGGGAGGTGGAGGGAGGGAGGGAGGGAAGGGAGGGAGGGGGGAGGAGATGGAAATGAGGAAGGAAGGAGGGAGGGAGGAAGGAAATGAAAGGAAGGAAGGAAGGAAGAAGGAAGAAAGGATGGAAGGAAGGAAGGAAGGAAGGGAGGAAGAAAGAAGGGAGGGAGGGAGGGAGGGAGGAAATGAAAGGAAGGAAGGAAGGAAATAGAAATGAGAGGAAGGAAGGAAGGAAGGAAGGAAGGAGAGGAAGGAAGGAAGGAAGGAAGGAAGGAAGGAAGGAAAGGAGAGGGAGAAAGGAAGGAAGGAAATGAAAGGAAGGAAGGAAATGGAAATGAGAGGAAGGAAGGAAGGAAGGAAAGGAGAGGGAGAAAGGAAGGAAGGAAGAAAGGAAGGGAAGAAAGAAAGAAAGAAAGAAGGGAGGGAGGGAGGGAGGGAGGAAATGGAAGGAAGGAAGGAAATGGAAAGGAGAGGAAGGAAGGAAGGAAAGGAGAGGAAGGAAGGAAGGAAGGAAAGGAGAGGGAGAAGGAAGGAGGAAGGAAAGGAGAGGGAGAAAAGGGAAGGAAGGAAGAAAGAAAGGAGGGAGAAAGGAAGGAAGGAAGAAAGAAAGGAAGGAAGGAAGAAAGAAGGGAGGGAGGGAGGGAGGGAGGGAGGGAGGGAGGAAATGGAAGGAAGGAAGGAAATGGAAAGGAGAGGAAGGAAGGAAGGAAGGAAAGGAGAGGGAGAAAGGAAGGAAGGAAGGAAATGAAAGGAAGGAAGGAAGGAAATGGAAATGAGAGGAAGGAAGGAAGGAAGGAAGGAAAGGAGAGGGAGAAAGGAAGGAAGGAAGGAAAGGAGAGGGAGGGAGGGAGGGAGGAGGGAAGGAAGAAATTATCCCAGTGTAAATCAGTTTCTGAAGGACTAAAAACACAATTTAGTTGTCCAAAGGGATGTTGCTTGGCCCACTCCTGACCCCACCGTGGGTTCATCTACTTCTTAAAAGCTTTCACCAAATCAAAAGGTGAAAGGCACGATTTCCTTAAAATCAAGACCAACAAGTACTTCCTCTCAGCTCCCTTGTTCCACCTTTGAGTTGCCCTTGTTGGGCAAGAGAAGACTTCCCAGCTGTGGGTTTCATCTCCGCTCAGTTTAATGTCCCCCCGCTCAGCCGTTGGGCTTCTTCCCCATGATGCACTGCCTCCAGCGTGCCCTGTGCCCATTCCCCTTGCCACCTTACACCACTCAACCACGGGGCCTCACCATTAATGTCCAGGAAGTCCTCGGCCATCACCACGGGGCCTTTGTCGATGGGCTTGGCTGAACCGTTGAAGACTCGGCCTGCAAAGAGAAGCAACTGTGGGGAGGAAGGCCCAGGGACTGCGGGAAGGATGTTGGGTGGGGGGCCGAAGAGAGGAAGGGCCCACTGTGAACAGTGCTGGGAGAACCCGAACAGCTGGCCAGTATCTTTCTAACTAAACTCAGCTGAAGGAATGTCCTGCAAGAAGCCATCGGATGCTTCAAGATCTTCGGCTGCATGAACAGAAGGACGGAACCCAGATCGCGTGAAGAGTTAGTACCGCTTTATAAAGCCTTGGTAAAACCACACTTGGACTGCTGTGTCCAGTTTTGGTCAGCACAATGTAAAAAAGATGTTGAGACGCTAGTCTAGAAAGAGTGCAGAGAAGAGCAACAAAGATGATCAGGGGCCTGGAGGCTAAAACATACAAGGAACGGTTGCTGGAATTGGGTATGTCTAGTTTAATGAAGAGAAGGACGAGGGGGGACAGGATAGACGTGTTCCAATATCTCAGGGGCTGCCCCAAAGAAGAGGGAGTCAAGCTATTCTCCAAAGCCCCCGAAGGCAGGACGAGAAGCAACGGATGGAAACTCATCAAGGAGAGAAGCAACCTGGAATTAAAGAGGATTTTCCTGACAATGAGAACAATTAATCAGTGGAACGGAAGTTGCCTCCAGAAGCTGTGGGTGGAGGTTTTTAAGAAGAGACTGGACAGCCATTTGTCTGAAAGGGGACAGGGTCTCCTGCTTCAGCAGGGGGTTGGACTAGAAGACCTCCGAGGTCCCTTCCAACTCTTTTGTTCTGTAATTCTGCCTCCAACGGGACACCCAGGGCACAGCTGAATCCAAGGAATGCCAGAAGACCCCCGTGGGGGGCTTCCTGTGCAGACCCCTGAATGACCTGGCCCAGCAGAGCAGAGCCATGGAGAAGAGCATCCAGACAGCAGACTTCACCCCTCTCCCAAAGGGGAAAAGAGGCCGTCTCTCCTCTTGAAGGCGAGGCCAACCCTTTCTCCAATGGCGCACCTTCTGTCACCCCACATCAGGAGAGCCTCTCCTGGAAAAGAGCAAGGCTGGGGAGAAGTTGGGTCACATCACTGTCAAAATGAGCCGGGGGGGCCCCTCAGATTTCCATCCCCGTCCTCAGGTTCCCGCAGCCCTTGACTTGAAGATCCCTAGAAGTCAACGCCAGGTAGCTCCCCCTCCTTCCCCAAAATAACTCACCACGAACATCTGGGGAAGAAAGGCCGCTATTCAAGAGCTACTTCTTTTCCACCGGGGGGGGGGGGGGGTTCCCCCAAGATCCTGATCGCTCTGTGTCCAGACTCAATGGGGAAGACCAGCTTGGAATGTCCGCTCCCTTCCTTGCCCCAGAAGCAGAGGGATGGAACAGAACAGAACAGAACAGAACAGAAGAGAAGAGAGAGAAGAGAAGAGAAGAGAAGAGAAGAGAGTAGAAGAGAAGAGAGAGAAGAGAAGAGAAGAGAGTAGAAGAGAAGGGAAGAGAAGAGAGTAGAGTAGAAGAGAAGAGAGTAGAAGAGAATAGAATAGAAAATAGAATAGAATAGAATAGAATAGAATAGAATAGAATAGAATAGAATAGAATAGAATAGAATAGAAAATAGAATAGAATAGAATAGAATAGAATAGAATAGAATAGAAAATAGAATAGAATAGAATAGAATAGAAAAGAATAGAATAGAATAGAATAGAATAGAATAGAATAGAATAGAATAGAATAGAATAGAATAGAATAGAATAGAATAGAATAGCAGAGTTAGAAGGGACCTTTGGGGTGATCTAGTCCAACCCCCTGCTTAGACAGGAAACCCTAGATCATGTCAGACAAATGGTTGTCCAGTCTCTTCTTGAAAGCTTCCAGTGATGAAACTCCCACAACATCTGAAGGCAATCTGTTCCATTGGTTGATTTTTCTTACTGTCGGAAAATTTCTCCTTATTTCCACGTTGCCTCTCTTCCTTGTCCTGCCTTCAGGTGCTTTGGAGAAGAGCTTGACTCCCTCTTCTTTGGGGCAGCCCCTGAGATATTGGAACCCGGCTATCGTGTCCCCCCTGGACTTCTCTTCCTTAGACTAGACCTACTCAATTCCTGCAACCGTCCTTCCTATGTTTCAGCCTCCAGTCCTTTAACCATCTTAGTTGCTCTTCTCTACACTTTTTCTAGAGTCTCAACATCCCTTTTTATAGTCTGGTGACCGAAACGGGTTGCAGAAGACCTGCACGGTCCCTTCCAACTCTGTTCTTCTGTTCAGCATCTCTGGTGGCTTTCTCCTCCCCTGGGCACCTGGGCACTTTCCTATCACTGGAGCAACCTTTGATCCCCGTGGTTCACGGCTGCCCCTCCGCGGCCTACCGAAAGACGTCCCACCTACCCAGCATGTCCTCGGACACCGGCGTGCGGAGGATGTCCCCAGTGAACTCGCAAGACGTCTTGTGCGCATCGATGCCAGAGGTCCCTTCAAACACCTGCAGAGGAAAGGCCAGAGGCCAAGGAGCAAATGACTGGCCATTAAGGAGGATTAGCAGCAAAAAAAGCTTTCGCCTCTTCCTGGCCAGGACTGCCCCCCTCCCTCCCTGCCCTTGCCTCTCATTCAGGACCCCCTTGACCCCCGTGGGGTTCCCTGGTCTGCAGGCTTCAGCTTGCCTTCCATCTGCGTGACCCCTTGCGGAGGCAATCTTCACACCTCTGCCAGGGCTGGCTGGCTGGGTGTCTCCTGCCCCGTGTCCAGGACAGCTCTGGCCGCCTCCAAGCCCCTTCTGTCCACAGGGGTGGGGTGGGAGACCCCAAAGGTCTCCACACTGGAGGAGTGAAGATTGGCAGATGGCCTGCTGAGGGTGCAGGCAGGTCAAGCCTGCAGCTGCCTGGATTCCAGGACACGGCTGAACAGACTGGAGCGAAGAGGGCAATTCTCGTGATCACGTGCCGACCTGCAGAGGGGCTTAGAAAGGTCAGCGGTTGGTTAGACATTAACTCCCAAGCAGGGAGGGCCTCTTCTGCTCCCGACACCCCTCCCCAAATAGATTGCCTTGCTTGGTTTTCTTCCATTCTCCAAAGCAGGAGAAGAAGCAACGGATGGAAGCCAATCAACCTGGAATTGAGAAGAAACTTCCTGAGAGTGAGGACAATGAACCAGTGGAACAGCTTTGCCTTCAGAGGTTGTGGGTGCTCCATCACTGGAGGTTTTTAAGAAGGGTTTAGACAGCCCTCTGTCTGAAATGCTATACGGTCTCCTGCCTGGGCAGGGGGTTGGACTAGAAGACCTCCAAGGTCCCTTCCAGCTCTGTTATTCTGCTATTTTGTCTAGCCTGGAATGAGTTAAAATTAGGGTTGGGGGGGTGACCTGACAGCAGTGATCCAATATTTGAGGGGCTGCCACAAAGAAGAGGGGGGTCCACCTATATCTCCAAAGCACCTGAAGGCAGGACAAGAAGCAACGGATGGAAACCAATCCAGGAGAGAATCAACCTGGAATTGAGGAGAAACTTCCTGACAGTGAGGACAATCAGCCAGTGGAACAGCTTTGCCTTCAGAGGTTGTGGTGCTCCATCACTGGAGGTTTTCAAGAAGAGATTGGACAACCATTTGTCTGGAATGGTAGAGGGTCTCCTGCCTCAGCAGGGGGTTGGACTAGAAGACCTCCAAGGTCCCTTGCAACTCTTTTATTCTCGCCCAGAAATTTGGAAAAGATGGCCTTTGAAACGTGGCAAAAATCCATGTCATCTCAAGACAGCAGCGAAGACTTCGATTTTTCCGCATCGCTTTTATTGTCTCCCACGGGTCTTCTGGAGGGCTGCAGCCCGGATTTGGTTGCCTTCGTTTCTGCTCCAACCCAGGCCTGGATGACATTCAGCCAGCCCCAAATGAAAATGGGCAGTTGCTTGAAACCTCTTCCTGCTGCAAAGCCTGGTCACGTTTGCAAATCTTCTGGCTTCAGGCCATGAAGGAAGGGAGTCACATGTGCCAGCAGTGTCGTTGCTAATACTGGCCAGCCTCGCTGAGATCACAAATGCCACATTGGATGCACAAGCTAACGTATCATAACAATAACAGCTCACATTCACACCATCAGATCACATCTGCCTATCCCGGGTTTCACGACCCAGCTAGCTAGTATGATCACTTCTAGAAGGGAGCGCAGTGTGTGGAGAGGAGGAGGAGGAGGAGGAGGAGGAGGAGGAGGAGGAGGAGGAGGAGGAGGAGGACTGGGGGTCCTTGTTTCATTCACCAGCTAGCTAACATCATCAGTGCTAGAAGGGAGGGCGGTTTGTGGAGAGGAGGAGGAGGAGGAGGAGGAGAGGAGGAGGAGGAGGAGGAGGAGGAAGAGGAGGAGGAGAGAAGAACTATGGGGTCCTTGGTCCTCTCTGAGCTTGGTTGTTTTCTTGCAGACATTTCATGACCCAACTAGGGAACATCATCAGTGCTGGAAGGGAGGAGGAGGAGGAGGAGGAGGAGGACTGTGGGGTCCTTGGTGCCCTCTGAACTTGGTTTTTGTCTTGCAGATGTTTCATTACCCAGCTAGCTAACATCATCAGTGCTAGAAGGGAGTAAAGTTTGCTCTCTGTTTATTTACAAGTGGCTGGTCCTGTCTGTGTTGTTGGTATTCTTCCAGATCTAAACATCTGGCTGAGTGTGTGACCACCCATAGTAATAATAATACTGGAGAAAATCACAAAATCAAAAACCTGCAAATGGAAGTAGAACGACTGTGGGGAAAACACCCCAAAGATAGCCCCCTACAGTCATAGGCGCCCTGGGTGCAATCCCAAAACATCTGGAGCACCGCTTGAACACCATCGGCACTGACAACAATCCCCATCGGTCAATTGCAACAGGCAGCTTTGCTTGGAACAGCTGACATCCTGTGAGGAGACCTTTAATATTAGTAAGCTACGACGTCTGCCTATCTCAGATCCTTGGGAAGGACTCACGAGGTGGACAAAAACGCCAGATCCAGTCTCAACATCTGGCTGACTGTGCCATTAACCCTAACAGTTTCTGTGCTGCCTGATTCCTAGTGTCCCTTGGAAATTAGCGATTTTCGCAGCAAAATGCATGAATATTTAAGAGATGCCTTTATGTTCTCCATATAGCTCCCTGCTCGCTTCCGAATCTCTGCAGGACGAGGGGCTGCTAGAACTCAGCACACAAACAAACTTCATGGAAACGAGAGAGAGAGAGAGAGAGAGAGAGAGAGAGAGAAAATCTCTAGGTGGCCCCAGGAACAGAGGGGCTTAAGGACCCACAAACCCAGTTACCCAAAGCTGTCTTTCCATTTGGGTGCTCAGGGTCAACTTGAATGCAGGGTGTCTGCAACGGAGGGTCCAAAACACCAAGAGGGTCGTTGCAACAGCCTGATCCCAGTTCCCCCCATTTTGGACTAGACTTTGGACCAGACCCCAGACTCCTTCACTTTGGACCAGACCCCGCGGACACCTTGCTTGAGTGGGAAGTACAGAACAGAACCCAGAACCTGCTCTGCAAAATTCCTCTTTTGTGTAATCGAGCTGGCCAGCCTCTCCTTTTGATACCTTCGCAGAAATTTTGGCACGGTTTCCACTAGGAGGCCACGTGTCAGCTTGAGCCTAAGCTGTGTATCTTTGTCTAAGCTGCAATCCTGGTTTCTATTTAGAGCAATGGAGCCAGCAGCCGTGTGGGCCGAATCCCCCTGGCTCAATCAAGCTGGCGCTCAGGACGTGAAAGATTAACCGGTCTTCTTGGAACAGGCATCCTTCGTCAACCCGATGCCCTCTCCGTGCCCTGGGCAGCTCTTCCTAGCACCCTCAGCCCACGTGGCCACCGGACGTCCCCTGCACGGCTGGGGAATGAGGGACAGGAGGCCAGAGCCGGGTTTCTGGGCATGTCATGACTTCTGGAGACACAGCAGAAGACCCTCCTTGATGGGTGGGGTTGAGGAAACCTCTGCTGCAGCTGGCTTCTGCGATTGGGTAGGCTTAACAGGGCAGCTGGAAGGGACCTTGGAGGTCTTCTAGTCCAACCCCTTGCTCCAAAGGCAGATCCTATATACCATTTCACACAAACGGCTGTCCAATCTCTTCTTGAAAGCCTCCGGTGCTGGAGCAGCTACAACTTCTAGAGGCAGGCTGTTCCACTGGTTAACTGTCCTCCCTGTTAGGAAGTTTCTCCTTAGTTCCAGGTTGCTTTGCATCTCCTTGGTTGGTTTCCATCCGTTGCTTCTTCTCCTGCCTTCAGGGGGCTTTGGAGAATAGCTTGACACCCCCCCCTCTTCCTCATGAAAACCCCTGCGATATTGGAATCCTGCTTCTTGTCTATTTTCTCCAGAACCTTCAGGAAGTTTTTAGAAGTCCAGGGAAGACTCCGGAAGATGCCCTACTGGTTCCCAGGAAAGCCCAAATCAGATTCTTAGCAGATGAGATGGCAAGGCTGGGAACAGCCTGGTGATCTCAAGACAACCATCTTGGGATTTATTTTATATCCTCCAGGGAAGGTCCTCAGAACCCTGTGATCATCGTCATCGTCATCGTAATAATAATAATAATAATAATAATAATAATAAAGTTGGAAGGGATCTTGGAGGTCATCTAGTCCAACCCCCTGCTCAGGCAGCTGTGGCCATATGGTGAGGGCTGCCTGTAGTCACAAGGGCATCCTCTTGTGCCCGTGTTTCAAAGTTGGCATCCAGGGCCCGCTCTGGGGCCCTGCGGTGGCTGATCCTAGATTTTCATTATGGATTGGATTGACACCAAGACCCCCTTCGGCTCTCTGGAGCGCTGCGGGCGTCCTTTCCACTCACCTGGACAATGGCTTTGGAGCCGGCCACCTCCAGCACCTGCCCGCTCCGATGGGTGCCGTTTGGGAGGGTGAAGTTGACGATCTCTGCATACTGGGCGAACTGCGAGGGAGACACAAAAGGCAACACATCAACAGCTGAACCCTCACAACCCTCAGCTTCTCAGCCCCTGGCAAAGTTTGGGGAAGGGTAGATGAATGCACACCTGCCTGCCTGTCTAATCTCTCTCTCTCTCTTTCTCTCTCATCTATCATCTCTCTCTCTCTCTCTAGGTATCAATCATCTATCTATCTATCTATCTATCTATCTGTCTATTATCTATCTATCATCTTTCACACACACACACATCAAACACACTATCATATCTATCTATTTCTCTCTCTCTCTCATATCTCTCTCTCTCTCTCTCTCTCTCTATCTATCTATCTACCCCTCTATCATCTCTTTCACACACACACGCACACACACACACATACACTCTATCATATCTTTCTCTCTCTCTCTCTCTCAATCATATCTATCTATCTATCTATCTATCATCTCTCTCACACACACACATACACTCTATCATATCTATCTATCTATCTCTTTCTCTCTATCAATCATATCTATCTATCATCTATCTATCTATCTATCTATCTATCTGTCTATTATCTATCTATCATCTTTCACACACACACACATCAAACACACTATCATATCTATTTCTCTCTCTCTCTCTCTCATATCTCTCTCTCATCTCTCTCTCTCTCTCTCTCTATCTACCCCTCTATCATCTCTCTCTCACACACACGCACACACACACACATACACTCTATCATATCTTTCTCTCTCTCTCTCTCTCAATCATATCTATCTATCTATCTATCTATCATCTCTCATCTCTCTCACACACACACATACACTCTATCATATCTATCTATCTCTTTCTCTCTCTATCAATCATATCTATCTATCATCTATCTATCTATCTATCTATCTGTCTATTATCTATCTATCATCTTTCACACACACACACATCAAACACACTATCATATCTATCTATTTCTCTCTCTCTCTCATATCTCTCTCTCACATCTCTCTCTCTCTCTCTATCTATCTACCCCTCTATCATCTCTCTCTCACACACACGCACACACACACACATACACTCTATCATATCTTTCTCTCTCTCTCTCTCTCTCTCTCAATCATATCTATCTATCTATCTATCATCTCTCTCACACACACACATACACTCTATCATATCTATCTATCTATCTCTTTCTCTCTCTATCAATCATATCTATCTATCATCTATCTATCTATCTATCTATCTGTCTGTCTGTCTGTCTGTCTGTCTGTCCCCTCTGTCTCTCCCCTCTGTCTATCTATCATCTATTCATCTATCTATCTCTATCTACAGTATCTTATCTGTCTATTTATCTCTACCTTTTTATCTATATCTATCCTCTCTCTCTCTCTCCCTCTTTCTCTCTCTCTCTCCATAAGCTAAAAGACCCTCTCAGGGTGAGCAACGGTGAGACTGTCCTCCCTACAGTTTACTCAGAAATCAGTTTTTCTTTTCAGTGAACTGGAAACAAAAATTCAGAGACGCAGCCTCTCCACAGCCTCTCCGATTCATCTATTGATGCTTACAGCTCAGTTTTTGGCACTGAATCTTTCCTGCCAAAGAAATTGGTGGGGGGGAGGGAGGAAGGAGGGGGCAAACGCAAACCTCAGATTAAGTTTTGGATTCTCTAGAAAGCCTTTTGAGCTCCAGATTTCCAACTGGGGGTTTCTCAAGTGCCTGTCCTGGACTCCGTCCCAACTTCCATTGCTTTTTCCCTGCTCTGCTCCCGAAGAGCCTTGAAAAACGAGCCAGGAACAGACCATCCTTCTATCTCAGGGATCTTCAAACTTGGCCCTTTTATGATTTGTGGACTTCAACTCTGGCTGAGGAATTCTGGGAGTTGAAGTCCACACGTCATCAAAGGGCCACGTTTGAAGACCCCTGGTCTATTTCTAGTTAGTTGAAAAGATTGGAAAATGGGCCCTCTTTGGCCACTAGAGGGCGCTCTGCCTCCTGCTGCCTGTCCCCCAGAGAGAGAGAGAGAGAGAGAGAGAGAGAGAGAGAGAGAGAGAGAGAGAGAGAGAGAGATGTGGATGGATGGATAGATAATAGAGAGAAATCATGCATCTACTGTAATCTATCAGATCCCTGCCAGGATTGCCCCTGTGACTATGTAGGACAGGCAGGTCACTGTGCAGGACAAGGTCACTGGTCTGAGATAGGTTCTCCTGCCTGAGCAGGGGGCTGGACTAGAAGACCTCCAAGGTCCCTTCTGGCTCTATTCTATTCTTCTTAGAGAGAGAAGAGAAGGCGGAGGGAGGGAGGGAAGGGAGAGAGAAGGAGAAAGGAAAGAGAAAGACAGGGAGGGAGAGGGAGAGGGAGAGGGAGGAGGGAGGAGAGAAGGAAAATGAGAGCGAGGGACAGAGGGAGGGGGAGGGGGAGAGAGTGGGGCAAAGGGGAGAGGAAGAGAGAAAAAAGAGACAGAGAGGGAGGGAGGGAAAAAGGGAAAGGGAGAGAGAGAAGGAAGGAGAGAGAGGGAGAGACAGGGAGGGAGAGGGAAGAGGGTGGGAGGGAGGGGGAGGAAGAGAGAGAAGGAGGGAGAGGGAGGGAGAGAGACGGAAAGAGAGAGACAAGGAGAGAAAGAGAGGGGGAGGGAGGGAGGGGGGACAATGAATATTTTTCCCCCAGAGTTTTCCCCCCACAACAGGGGAGCAGAAGCCAGAAGTGGCTCTTCAGCCGCTTTGGCCAGTAACCACGGAGGACGGGGGCCCAGTGACCGCAGGGGTGGGATCCCTGCAGACCCCCCAAACGGCCAATCGGAGCCACACAGATCCCAGCCTGGGACACCCCCCCTGCCGCCCAGGGTTGGTGAGGCATGCTAGAAGATCCCGCCCAGGGCAAAAAAGGCTCTCTGACGAGGGAGGGGTGGCCCCCAGTTCGAAAGATGCTGGGGGGGTTGCATCTACGCAAGCGGAGATGAAACAGCGCAAACGGCTCCCTGGCAGGTCGTAAAACGGAGCGAAACTCCCTTTACCGATGTCTCACTTAGCGACATCAATTTGGGGTTGATGTTGCACAGAGGGAAGGGGGGGGAAATCGGCCCTCGCCTACCTTCACGTTGTCCAGGACCACCAGGGGTCCGTTCACCCCACACACGGTCCGGTACGCTGCGGAGAAAGGAAATTATGGGTTGGCAGAGACGCTGGTGATGGAAAAGAACAAGCCATTTGTTCTGATCTGGAAAAAGAAATCTGTATATTGCAGGTATTTACAGGATTCCTTTATTGAAGTAATTGAGGTTTAAGCCGTGCGATGTAATTCATAATTTAAAAAACAGAAATCATGGTTTGATCTTTGGCATCTGCAACCCCTGGTGGGTTCTTTCCTTTGATTGGTGGAGAGAACCTTAGTGTGCTTTCCAAAGCGCCTGAAGGCAGGAGAAGAAGCAATGGATGGAAACCTATCAAGGAGAGAAGCAACCTGGAATGAAGGAGAAATTTCCTGACAGTGAGGACGATTAACCAGTGGAACGGCTTGCCACCAGATGTTATGGGTGCTCCATCACTGGAGGCTTTCAAGAAGATATTGGGCAACCATTTGTCTGAAATGGTATAGGGTCTCCTGCCTGAGCAGGGGGTTGGACTACTAGAAGACCTCCAAGGTCCCTTCCAACTCTGTTATTCTGTTCTGCTCTAGTCTTGATGCCACCAGACAGGCACAGTCTATCCGGAGCAGGAGGTAGAGCAGAGTAGAGTACAGAATTACAGAGCTGGGAGGGACCTTAGAGGTCTTCTAGTCCAACCCCCTACTCAAGCAGGAGACCCGATTCCATTTCAGACAAATGGCTCTTCTTAAAAGCCTCCAGTGATGGAGCAGCCACAACTTCTGGTGGCAAGCTGTTCCACTGGTTGATTGTCCTCGCTGTCAGGAAATTTCTCCTTAGTTCCAGGTTGCTTCTCTCCTTGACTAGTTTCCATCCGTTGCTTCCTTTCCTGCCTTCAGGTGCTTCGGATCATCTTGCCTGACTTTGTGCCACATTAAGGCTTTAAACAGGGGTCTTCAAATTTGGCCCTTTGATGACTTGTGGACTTCAACTCCCAGAATTCCTCAGCCAGGCACGCTGGCTGAGGAATTCTGGGAGTTGAAGTCCACTCCTCTTAAAGTCTATATCAGGGGTCTTCAAATTTGGCCCTTTGATGACTTGTGGACTTCAACTCCCAGAATTCCTCAGCCAGGCACGCTGGCTGAGGAATTCTGGGAGTTGAAGTCCACTCCTCTTAAAGTCTATATCAGGGGTCTTCAGACTTGGCCCTTTGATGACTTGTGGACTTCAACTCCCAGAATTCCTCAGCCAGGCACGCGTGGGAGTTGAAGTCCACAAGTCATCAAAGGGCCAAGTTGGAAGGCCCCTGGCTTTAAAGGTAAGAACCAGCACCTTAGAACATCACCTGAAAGGGGAAAAAAAACTCCATCCTCTAAGTCCCAAATCTTAATTTTGGCAAAGCCTTGAAGGCCACCAGGATGGAAGCAGAGAAACTAAGGAGAAACTTCCTGACGGTTAGAACAATTAACCAGTGGAACAACCTGCCTCCAGAAGCGGTGAATGCTCCAACACTGGAAGTCTTTAAGAAGAGACTAGGGGGCTGGGGGGGACAACACCGTCCTTTCAGCAGTTCCAAGAAGGCTCCACACCCATTTGCACCACTCAGGTGACCCTGAGGACACAGGTAAGCCTCCAGGTGGCCTCAACAAGCCTCTAAAACGTAATGCAAATGACCAGCGGTCTGCAAGGAGTATAAATCCTTCCCTTCCCCGCCATCCAGTCAGAGCTGAAGAAGCTCCTGGGATGAGAAGCGAAACGTCTTCAAAGAACAAAGAAAGTCCTGAAAAAGCAACTTTGGGGCCAACCATGATCTGGAGGACGGAGACGCTCCGCAGACATTCTGATTTTGTTCAGCGAGCGAGTCCCATCCGAAGGTCAGCGTGAGACCTCCAGAGGTGGCCCTCAGCAGCTTCCCATGGGGGCCTTCCTTCACGGGCCACCACCTCCCCCTCCGGCCCGGCTCCCGTCAACTCCACGAGGTCTGACATGCAAGCCACCATTTCTGTAAAGGTTGCGACCCCCCCAGTAGGCTCCAGTTAGCCTGGCCTCCTCAGCAGACACATCTGTGCTGCAGGGCCTCACCAGAGGGCAGAGGGCAGGAAGACCGGGCCTCCTCGGCTGTCCGAAACGCTCAGCGTCCGATTTGTGTTCGTGCAGCGCCTGGAAGAGCTGCTTGCCTCGGTTTCCCTTTTGCAAAAAACCAGGCAGCCGTGTTCTAACACCGCAGCCTCCCCTTTGGGGAAGCCTGTCCTGCAGGTGGTCTTCAGGACAGCCCCCCCCCCCAGCCACTCTGAATTTCAAATGCTGACCTTGGAATTCCTACAGAGGAAGAGGAGGAGGGTCCCAAGTGGAGGGGCCTTCCTCCTCAGCCCCCCCCCCTTTGTCCTCTCCCTTGTCCCTGTCTGGGTCCCTGCATGGCTCAAGCAAGTCACCACTGCCCTGGCCACCGGACCAGGCCTGGCCAGCTGTGCCCAGGTGTAGAGCAGAAGACAGCTGGTCCTCGTCCTTGCTGGGAGGGGGGGCTGGCGTTTAGGAGCAAGGCCACCTGCAGCTGCCAAAAGGCAACATCTGGGCGTTCGTCTGAAGGGTGTAAGGCAGGGGTGTCCAACTCAATCGCATCACGTGACTTAGCGTGACTTTCTTTGCCTTTGCGGAGCCAGGGTGGGCGTGGCCTGTGTGTGACACATCATCACCCTCATCATCCATCTTTGTCATCCATCTTCATCCATCATCCCTATCGTCACCATCATCATCCTCACCCATCTTCCCTCATCATCATCACATTCGTGGTCATCTTCATCCCTCATCTTCATCACCCATCATCCCTCATCATCATCATCACCCTCATCATCATTGTGGTCATCTTCATCCATCATCTTCATCAGCCATCATCGTTATCCCTCTTCATCATCACCGTCATCATCCTCATCCATCCTCCGCATGACCCATCTTCATCATCCATCTTCAGCTATCATCTTCATCAACCATCATCCCTCATCCTCATCCATCATCCATCCTCATCATCGTTGTCAACTTCATCCCTCATCTTCATCCACCATCCTCATCCTAATTATCCATCTTCATCATCCATCCTCCTCCTCATCCATCATTATCACCATGATCTTCATCATCCATCTTCAGCCATCATCTTCATCCAACCATCATCCCTCCTCCTCCTCCTCCTCCTCCTCCTCCTCCTCCCTGAGCTGCCAGAGGTCCGGGGAGGCCGAGGGACCCCCAGAGCAGCCCTCCAGATCCTGAAAGGACCCCCCCCAAGAAAAGGGCTTCCTCCCTTCCTGGGGCTAAATGGGTGGTGGGGTGAGGGTCCTGGGCCAGGCGGAGGGACTGAGGAAGAGCTGGGGGACAGGCTCTGGGGCACGGAGGAGAGGGGATGCTGCAAGTTAAGGGCCCCTCTGTGTGTGTGTGTGTGTATGTGTCTGTGTGTGTGTGTGTGTGTTTGTGTGTGTGTGTGTGAAAGAGAGGGTCTTTGAACCTGGGCCCCCTTCCTCCTCCCCCTCCCTCAAATTCTCGGCTCCTGCCATCCACAGCCCGAATTAACCCTGACAATTGCCTGCTCTTGTGGGGTGAGGGGAGGGGGAGGGGGAGGGGCAGGAGCAGAGGAAATTGACCCAGCTGACAAAGAGGACAACCAGTTTGAGGACCCCCAACTCACTAATTGCTTCCCCTCCACCGGCCCCCTCCCTTCCTGGCCTCGGCATCGCTTGGGAGGGGTCCCCTTCCCAGAACAGCCGTCTTCAGGGCTCCTCTGCCAAGTCCGGCCTTCGAGTCTTCGCAGCCGGGATCAGCCCCCCCCCCCACCTTTCTCTCCCCTCCCTCTTTCTTTCTCTTTCTCTCTCTCTCTTTCTCTCTTTCTCTTTTTATACCTTTTTCTCTCTTTCTGTCTTTCTCTTTCTCTTTATCTCTTTATCTCTTTCTCTCTTTTTCTTTCTTTTTTCTTTTTCTTTCTTTCTTTCTTTCTCTTTCTTTCTTTTTCTTTCTCTCTCTCTTTCTGTTTTCTCTTTTATACCTTTTTTCTTTCTCTTTCTCTTTCCCACTCTTTCTTTCTTTCTCTTTCTTTCTTTCTCTTTCTTTTCTCTTTATCTTTCTTTCATTCTTCCCCTTCTTTCTTTCTTTCTTTCTTTCTCTTTCTCTCTTTTTCTTTCTCTTTCTTTCTTTCTCTTTCTCTCTCCTTTTCTTTCTCTTTCTTTCTCTCTCTTTCTTTTCTCTTTTTCTCTTTTCCCTTTTTCTTTCACTTCTTCCCCTCTCTTTCTTTTTCTTTCTTTCTTTCTCTCTTTTTCTTTCTCTCTTACACTCTCTCTCTCTCTTTCTTTTTTCTTTTTCTTTTTCTTTTTCTCTTTCTCCTCCTTCTCTTTCTCTTTCTCTTTCTTTCTCTCTTTTCTTTCTCTCTCTCTCTCTCTCTCTCTCTCTCTCTCTCTCTCTCTCCCTCTCTCTCTCTCTCTCTCTCTCTCAGACAGCCTCCAAGGGCTTAGAACGTGCACACCTGCGATCCTCGGGGCTCTTGGAGAGACTGTGACTGGCAGGTGCCTGGCCTGGGTTTTAAACTCAGCCTCTTCTTTGAAGGGGACCCACCCAGGTGTCTCCAGCCAGTTCTCCCTCGGCCTCCTTCACGGCGTAGAAGGAACCCTGGATGATCTACCACTCAGCCAGAAGGAAAAATTACTTTTTTCTTCCCCAATTTCTCCTAATTGTAGCTCCTCAGAGCTTTTCTGCCTCCGGATAATAAACTTTTCTGACAGATGTCGGCTCTCACTCGTTTCAAGATCCAGCTGCTAAGCCACCCAGGTTATGGCACCTCGCCAGCCCGGCCTGAATTCAGAATCCTTTCCAAATCCTCTGGCTATTTGTCGACGAAATCATGACGGGCAGGGATAGCCCCCAGGAGCCCCTACGCAATGATCTCCACATAGGTCACTTCAAGCGGGCTGGGGGCCATGGGAGCTGTAGTCCAACCTTCCCAGAGAGGGCACAAAGGCATATCTATTTCCAGGGCTCTCCCAACTGGGCAATTTAAAGACTTACAGCCTTCAATTCCCAGAATTCCCCAGCCAACAGATGGATGATGGTGATGATGATGATGATGTAAGAAGGTTTAACTCAATTTATCTTCCCGTTCATTGACCAATTTGGCTGGGAAGTCCAGGAATTGACCCAAAACACGGAGAAGCAGCAGAAATGGCTAATGCCCCATTCCAGCTGTGTTCCTTTCCTCATTTCTTAGACCTTGGCTTTGTCTTCCCAAAATATTGCAAATAGGGACCTTGGAGGTCATCTAGTCCAACCCCACCCACCCCCATAAAGGCAGCAGGAGCCTTACACCGGTAGTCCTCGACTTACGACTACAACAAAGCCCCAAATTTCCGTTGCTAAGCGAGAGAGTTGTGAAGCGAATTTTGCCCCATTTTACGACCTTCCTTGCCACCGGTGTTAAGCGAATCCCTGCAGGGGTTAAGCTAGTCACACGGTCGTTAAGCGGATCTGGCTTCCCCCCTTGACTTTCCTTGTGAGAAGGTCCCGAAAGAGGATCACGTGACCCCGGGAACACTGTGGCCGTCATAAATAGGAGTCAGCTGAATTTTGATCCCGTGACCAAAAGGGGATGCCACAACGGTGGTGAGTGTGAAAATTAGTCGCAAGTCCCTTTTTTTCGGTGATCTCGTGACTCTTTCAACGGTCACTAAACGAACAGCCTTACAGGGGTCACCACTCCCCGTTGACCACGATAGCAACCATCCAGGCTTAACTGTTATCCATGTTTGTGCTCTGCAGGAATCCAGGATCCCTAGAAAAGCCCCCAAACCCCACCCTGGAGTTGCCTCTCGGCTCAACCTCTGCTGCCCTAGAGAGCCACAGATTTTTTCGATGGTCCCTATCGGGCCCGCTTTCCCAGCCCCTCCCGGCCCCCCCACCCCGGCCCAGGCAACCTGCCCATTGTGCGATGTGTCACTCGTCAAACACGTCGCCGGGCCGAGCCAAGCTGGGCTGCTGAAAAGCGCAGCGGGAGGCTGCACTACGCCACTAATTAGGGCCAGCGGCAGAGGGTTCCCATACACACCTGCGTGGTCATGTGACTCGGGGAGGGCACGGGGGGGGGCTTGTGGTACCAAGGGATGACCTGGACAGGGAAGGTTTTGCAAAAAACAACAACAACAACCAAAGACTTGCCTGCCTAATCCCATTTGCAGAGTTGAATGCAGTGTTTTTCAAACTTGGCAAGCTTAAGAGAGGAGGAGGACTCCAACTCCCAGAATCCCCCAGCCAGCAGGCTTTAAGAGTTGTGGGCTTCAACTCTCAGAATCCCCCAGCCAGCAGGCTTTAAAGGGGGTGGACTTCAACTCCCAGAATCCCCTAGCCAGCAGGCTTTAAGAGCTGTGGAGTTCAGCTCCCAGAATCCCCCAGCCAGCATAAGGGGGTGGACTTCAACTCCCAGAATGCCCCAGCCAGCGTGCTTTAAGAGGGGTGGACGCCAACTCCCAGAATCCCCCCTCAGCATGTTTTCAGAAGAGTGAACTCCCAGAATCCCCCAGCAAGCATGCTTTAAGAAGGGTGGACTTCAGCTCCCAGAATTCCCCAATCAGCATGCTTTAAGAGTTGTGGACTTCAGCTCCCAGAATCCCCCAGCCAGCATGCTTTAAAGGGGGTGGACTTCAACTTCCAGGATTCCCCAGGAAGCACTTTTTAAGAGGGGTGGACTTCGACTCCCAGAATGCCCCAGCCAGCATGCTTTCCTATGCTTTGAGCAAGCGAAAGGTGAACAAAACAGCCTTGTGCCTTTCTCCCAGGAAACTCCCCTGTTTGCTGTTGTGTCAGCTAATAACAAAACCCAGCGAGTCTCCGCCGTCCGTCAGGCCGGCTGGTTCTTGCTTGAGCTGCTCCTCCCCTCCTGCAGGACCCGCTCAAGGTCACGGGGAGCCTCTGGATGACCACAAGGGATCCCGGGGCCAGGAAGCTTCAGGAAACCAGGCGGGCCTTTTTAGCAAGGATCTGGTTTATTTATTTTTATTTAGCGCGTGGCGTGTCATCCATGCCCTTTCACGGCCTGTTAACATTCCACTTAAATTAGATACACAGTAAGACACGAATGTTGGAAAGATCTGCACAGCTGGTCCTCGACTTACCACAGTCCGCTTAGTGACGGTTCAAAGTTGCAACGGCACTGGAGAAAGGGACTTATGACTTTCCCCCCACATTTACAGCATTATGCGATCCTAATTCGGAGGCTTGGCAAGGGGCTCGTATTTATGACGGTCGCAGCATCCCGGGGGGGGAGGGGCGTCACATGATCCCCTTTCGCGACCTTCTGACAAGCGAAGCCAATGGGAAAGCCGGATTCGCTTAACGACCGTGTGACTAATGTGACAAGCGCAGCGATTCACTTGACAACGGTGCCAAGGAAGGTCGTGAAATGGGGCCAAACCCGGTTAAGAAACGCCTCGCTTAGCGACAGAAATTTGGGGAATCCATTGTGGTCGTAAGCCGAGGACTGCCTGCATTCAGATACCAACGTCTGGGTCACTGAAGGGCGGCATCGCAGGTGACCTCAGCTTAACGCGGGTCACCGAATCCCGGCAGACGCGGTGCGAGGTGCGAATCCTGCTCAGAGCGGCCCGTTCCTGGTGAGGTGCAGGAAGTCCTCAAGTTACGGCCACAATTAAGCCCCAAATTCCTTCATCTGAAGTGGTAGAGGGTCTCCTGCTTGTGAAGGGGCTTGCACCAGAAGACCCCCGACTCTGTTACTCTTTTTTTTTCTTTTTTCTTTTTTTGAAATAGACAGACTCCAGTGCCCATGCTTCTCACTGACCGGGGATAACGAGACCCATCATCCAACAAACTCGGCTTTCACCCACTCTAGGAGAGTCCCAGCTGGCAGGAAACGCATGGGGGAAACAAGAAGGCAAGAAGAGCCAGGGTTTTAGCACGGCAGCTGGGACCTCTGCCCATGCACGAATGCCAGGCAGATTTGAACCCGGGTCTTTTCTCCCACTCGAGCCAACAAAGCCGTAACTTTCTCACAACTAGAAGCGGTGCCTAAAAATGAGAGCGTTCGCCCCTTTGCTTGTTCCCTCAACCCCCCCCCTTCCCCAAATGTACTCACTCAGCCTAGGGTGGGTGATGTAGTTGCGGGTCACAGCTTGGAAATGTTCCTTGACCCCCAAACTGACCTCCACCTTGGTAGCCATGTCCTTAAAAAAAAACCCACGATGGTTTGCAGGAAAGCAAGCCAGCGTCCAGCAGCTGGCCGTTTTTATACCAGATCCAGAGGCCGGCAGGACAGTTCGGCCCTGCCCTGGGTGTGTTGCGTTTGCACACAGCCAGATCTTGTTTGCTGTAAACTTGGAGGCAGCTGCAGGGCTGGGACGTTCCTGCCTCGCCTTGTGTGGTGCAGTTTGTCCCAGCCAACAAGGCTGCAATGTCCACTAACACACGATGATGTGGCTTTCTGCCACTCATTTTCCTGCTGTGCAAATGCGTTTCGGAAATTGTGGTTCTTTTTGTCTCCTTTTGCAAAAATCCTTGACGAAGGAGACTCTTTGAGAAAGACATTAAAGCCATCGCAGGGGATCACCTTCTCCGATTAACTCCTATTAACTTACTTTTTCCAAACTTGGCTGCTTTCAGATAGGTGGACTTCAACTCCCAGAATTCCCCTGCCAGCCATGCTGGCAGGGGAATTCTGGGAGTTGAAGTCCACCCATCTTAAAGTGGCACAAATCCTTGACCAAGGAGACTCTTTGAGAAAGGCATTAAAGCCATCGCAGGGGATCACCTTCTCCGATTAACTCCTATTAACTTACTTTTTCCAAACTTGGCTGCTTTCAGATAGGTGGACTTCAACTCCCAGAATTCCCCTGCCAGCATGGCTTGGAATTCTGCCAGCAGCATGGAATTCTGGGAGTTGAAGTCCACCCGTCTTAAAGTGGCAAAAATCCTTGACCAAGGAGACTCTTTGTAAAGGACCTTAAAACCAAGCTTGGGGGGTGATAGTTTTGTTCCCGTAAATCCGATGACTGTCGGGGGAATTCTGGGAGTTGAAGTCCACCAATATGAAAGTTGCTACATTGAGAAACTGCTGTGGATGAGAACGGTGCTAAAGCAGAAGTTTTTAATTGTTGGATGGAGGGGAGGGTTGCACTTAATTTTTCTGGTTGAGGGGGGGGAGAGAGAAAAAACGGTAATAAATTGACAGGGCTGCATTCTGCCTGTCTCCTTATCCCAAAGTTTGGGACTTTTTGTCAGAGAGAGGGAATAAGGACAACGCTCTTTTAAAACACGTCTTTTGACAGTGTCTACACACTTAGCCAATTTGGGGAGAGAGAGTAGTGGATTGTATCCATAGGGTTGTGCAACCAAAGCTAAAATTCACAGAGGATAATGTGGACTTGAACGCACGCCTAACTAATGGACACACATCCAAGCTGCAGCACTGGAAAAATAAATGTAATAAATAAAAATAAATAAATGTTTCACTCAATGGATTGAAAACTTGACTGCCCTTGCCAACAACGAGTGGATTGTGTGTAGGTAGTCCTCAATTTACGACCCCGAATTTCTGTTGCCGAGACGGTTGTGAGTTTCACCCCATTTTACGACCTGCCTTGCCACGGTCGCTAAGCAGATCCTGGCAGTTGTTTTAAGTCAGTATCACAATTGTTAAGTGACTGAGGTCACAAAAGGGGATCACGTGACGCTGCGACCATCATAAATACGGGTCAGTTGTGCCAAGCGTCTGAATTTTGATCACGTGATTATGGGGGGAGGGGATGCTGCAAAGGTCGTAAGGGTGAAACATGGTCGTAAGTCCCTTTTTTTCAGCGCCGTTGTAACTTTGAACGAACTGCTGTCAGGCAAGGACTATCTGTATATACATCTTGAACAATATTTGCATTAAAGAAGCATATATAGAATTGTACCTGTTTATTGCTATAATAATAACAATAATAATAATAAAGTTGGAAGGGACCTTGGAGGTCATCTAGTCCAACCCCATGCTCAGGCAGGAGACCCTATACCATTTCAGACAAATGGCTGTCCAGTTTCTTCTTAAAAACTTCCAGTGTTGGAACATTCACCGCTTCTGGAGGCAGGTGGTTCCAATGACCTATCACAGTACGTTTCTTTCGTTGTCCTATTTTTGCACTTTTTTTTTGTTTAGCGCCCTTCGTGCGTTCTTTTTTTCCCTTCTTTTGGACAACGTCTCTATCACGACCACAATTATTTTTGTGTGGGTTTCCCCCCCCCCCCTTTGTGATCGATTTTTTTTAAAAAAGCAACAAAAGTAATTAAATGAGTTTGGCTCTTTCTTTGCTTTAGAAGGATGTCTGCGTTTCCTTTGCAGCCGGTTTCATCCGATTTCTCCCTAAAGCGGTAAGGAAGCTGGACCTCCAAGCTTTAAGCAGTTGTGTCTGGGGGTCTCTCTCTCTCTCTGTGTGTGTGTGTGTGTGTGTGTCACAGGTTATCCCCCTGTGATGAACACATAGTGCTAAAATTTGAAGTCAGCATCTCCTCTCAAGACACCCCAGGACTCTCTCCCTCCCCCCCATCAATGTTAAGAGGCTCTCAATGCTCTTGTGTTGGAACACCAATTCATTCATTCATTCATTCATTCATTCATTCATTCATTCATTCATTCATTCATTCATTCCATTTCTATAACTGGGGAGCTGACAGTTCCAACCACGAGGCTGGCAGGCACTTGGCTGTGTCCTCTGAATCCCTCCGGGATGCGGTGGCTCTGATGAGACGCTGGTTTCTTCCCTGGCTTTGCAGCCCATCATCCACAGCCGGTGGGGACATCAGCTAGAATTCCGGGCAAGGTAGTAATAGCAAGAGCAATTTCTGGGGCTCTGATGGGACTCCCACCAGGCTTCTTGAGGGAGGGAGGGAGGGAGGGAGGGAGGGGAAGGGAAGGAGCCAGCCAAGTGTGGCAGCAGCTAAAAAAGCTAATACAATCCCTGATTGTATAAACAGAGGCATAGAATCAAAATCACATGAAGTGTTAGTACCGCTTTAAAGCCTTAGTAAGGTCACACAGAATTATGAAAGGGAGGGGATGCTAAGATAATGAAAAACATTTCAGAACTGCCTCATCTCCCTTAAATGTTATGTCCAATTCCGCCCCTACAGCATCCATGGAGGCAATGTCGGTCCTGCAGCCGCTTTGGGGCCAGAGCCCCCATCCTCTTCTCACCCTTTCAAAGGCGCTTCCCTCTTCGAAAGCCGGCCTCTGCCGGACCCCTCCGTCGAGGCTGCCCAACCCCACCCACCCCCACTCCCACCCAAGTCTCTCTTCCTCGGAGAAGCCACGGAAGGAAAACCTTCCCCCCCCATCCCAGTTTGTGCCAAAGCCCCCCACCCACCCACCCACCCCCAGTCACAGCAGGGAGCCGGGTTTTAGCCAGTAGCTGTCATTTAATTTCCGTGAAAGGGTCACACACATCCATGCACGCGCGCGGACACCCACCCACTCCCACGCGCGCGCACACACACACACACACACCGGGTGGCTGCCGTTTGGTAGACGGTGTCGGAGGTTCCACTTGCGAAGCTCGACAAGTCGGGGAGTGGGTGGGTGGGTGGGTGGCGGTGGGGAGACGGAGGCTGCGGAGGGCGGGAGGACCCACGCGGGCTTCTTCGCGTCCTATCGGGGGAGGGGCGGGGGAGGGGAGGCTCAGCTCACCCTCCTTGGCCGCGATCCCGAGGGGGCCTCCGAGTCCTGACGCCCGCGCCCCGCTTTCAAGGGGGGCTGTGGGGCTGGTGTCCGCGCGTGGGGCGCCCTTTCCTCTCCAGGCGCGCGTAGGGCTCAAAGGCGGAGAGCGCTAGTCCGTAGCCGGCCGGGAGCTTGGGCAGGGGGCTTCCCGCCAGGGGGCTGCCGAAGGCGAGGGGCGCGGCGGGGAGGCCCGGGGAGGCGGCCGGGTCGGCCAGGGCGGAGAGGCGCAGGCTGAAGGCGCCCGTGGCCGGGGGGCTCCCCGGGGAAGGGGCCCGGCGGGCGGGCGTGGCGGCGGCCGGGTGGGGTCTCGGGGGCAGCAGGGCGGGGGGCGCCGGCACGGAGAGGAGCCTGCCCTGCTCCAGCAGTCTCAGGAGGCTGCAGGTGGCCAAAGCCTCGGAGGGGCCGGGGGCGCCGCTGCGCTTCTCCGAGTCGCGGCTCTGCTCCTTCTTCTGCTTGGTGCGCCGGTTCTGGAACCAGACCTTGACCTGCGGGCAGAGGAGGGGAGGGGAGGGGAGGGGAGGGGTCAGCGCCGGGCTCGGAGGGACCCCCCTCCCCGTTGGGTGGGGGAGACCCCGGCCGCCCCGAGGGCTCTCCGCAGACCCGAAGCCCGTCCCTCCCTCTGCCCCTCCGTCCCAGTTGCCCACCCACCCAGCCACCCACGCTTGGATGGAGCTGGAGGGATCTTCAAGGAACGACCGTCTACCGGGGTTGGGGGTGGGGGGGGGGGAGGCTGGAAACCAATGATACACCATCCCTGAGAAGTTAATCCAAGAGTTCTCAGCCTTGGTAACTTTTGAAGGTGTCTGTACTTCAACTCCCAGGATTCCCCAGCGGGGGGGGATGGGGAGGTGGTAAGGGAAGATACAGTAAGGTAAAGTAGGGGGAAAGAGGGAGGGAGAGAGAGGCAAAGGGAGGAAGGGAGGAAGGAAGGAAGGAAGATGAGGGTGGGTGGGAGGGAGGGAGGCAAGGGGAGGGAAGGAGAGAGAAGCAAGGGGAGGGAGGGAAGAAGAAGGAAAGAAGGGAGTGAGGGATGAGGGAAGGAAAGAAGGAAAGGAGGGAGGGAGGAAAGAAAAATGGAAGGAAGGAAGGAAGGAAGGGCAGGGAGGGAGGGGGGAAGGAAAAAAGGAAAGGAGGGAGGAAAGAAAAATCGATGGAAGGAAGGATGGAAGCAAAGAAGGAAGGGAGGGAGGGAGGCAAGGGGAGGGAGGAAGGAAGGAAAAAAGGAAGGGAGGGAGGGAACAAAAACCGAAGGAAGGAAGGAAGGAAGGAAGGAAGGAAGGAAGGAAGGAAGGAAGGAAGGAAGGAAGGAAGGAAGGAAATAATGCAGAGCTGGGGGATTCTGGGAGTTGAAGTCCACTCAACTAAGGTTGAGAAAGACCCTGCTTAACCCTTTGCCTTCTGGAAAAGAAGCCACCTTCCCTGCTTGAAATGACCATTTGGGCTCTCTTCCTCCTCCCTTTCTCAGAAAGGTGTTTGTGGGGCCCCTCCCCCCACTACCACGGACCCTGGAGGACCCCTGGGGGCTGCCTGCATCTCCCTGCTGGACCTTCCCCGCCCTCCCCACCTTGGGTGGGCTGGACAGGACCGGAGAAGACGGAGCAGACGGGTCCAGCAAGGGCTGTGGAAAGATTCTGGATTGATGCAAGGCTGTCAAAAGGGGGTCAAAAGATGCCCCCCCTCCAGGAACTGGGCAGGGTTGAAGAGCAGCTGCATTTTCAGAGAAACTGTCCATTCCCCCCCCCCCGGCCACCCCCCTCCCCACACTGGGTCATGCAATCTCCCTGGCATCTCTCACCCTTCCGGGAAGCACTCCCAATCCCCCCCCCCCAGGCCTCTCTGAGCCACAGGATTGGTGTCACACGGGGCCTATATCTAGCCGGATAAACCCCAAATCAGGGAAGATTGAATCACCAACTGTCAGCCCCACCAGGTGGACCAGAGCAGGCAAATCGGGGCCACGGAAAGGCCAAACCTAGTTTGATGGAGGCCTCCCTTCCTTCCTTCCTTCCTCCCTCCCTCCCGATTCCTTCCTTCTTCCTTCCTTCCTTCCTTCCTTACTTCCTCCTCCCTCCCTCCCGATTCCTTCTTCCTTCCTGCCTTCCTCCCTCCCGATTCCTTCCTCCCTCCCTCCCTCCCGTTCCTTCCTTCCTTCCTTACTTCCTTCCTTCCGTCCTTCCTCCTCCTCCCAATTCCTTCCTCCCTCCCTCCCTCCCATTCCTTCCTTCCTCCTCCCTCCCTCCCTTCCTTCCCCCTTCCTTCCTTTCCTTTTCTTCCTCCGCCCTCTCGCCCTCCCGATTCTTCCTTCCTTCTCCTTCCTCTCTCTCCTCCTCCCTCCCGATTCATTTCCTTCCTCCTCCCCTCCCGATTCCTTCCTTCCTTCCTTCCTCCCTTCCTTCCTTCCCACACATTTCCTTCCTTCCTTCCTCCCACATTTCCTTCCTTCCTTCCTTCCATACTTTCTTCCTCCCACATTTCCTTCCTTCCTTCCCTCCTCCCACTTCCTTCCTTCCTTCTCTCCCACATATTTCCTTCCTTCCTTCCTTCTCTCCCACATATTTCCTTCTTACCTTCCACCCTCTCACACATTTCCTTCCTTCCTTCCCTCCCACATTTCCTTCCTTCCCTCCCTCCCTTCCTCCCTTCCCTCCCGATTCCCTTCCTTCCTTCCTTCCTCCTTCACTCTCAGTCCCTCCCTCCTCCCAGATTCCTTACCTCCTTTCCTCCCTCCTCCCATTCCTTCCTTCCTTCCTTCCTTCCTCCTTCCTCCCTCCCTCCCTTCCTTCCTCCTTCCTTCCTCCTTCCCTCTCGTCCCTCCCTCCCGATTCATTCCTTCCTTCCGTCCTCCTCCCGCTTCCTCCCTTCGTCACTCCCTCCCGAGTCCCTTCCTTCCTCCTTCCTTCCTTCCTTCCTTCCTTACCCTCCCTTCCTCCCTCCCTCCTGTTCCTCCTTCCTTCCTTCCTTCCTCCTTCCTCTCTCCCTCTCCCAATTCCTTCCTTCCTTCCTTCCTCCTTCCTGAGTCTTCCTTCCTTCCTCCTTCCTGCCTCTCTTCTCCCTCCCTCCCATTCCTTCCTCCCTCCCTCCCGATTCCTTCCTCCCTCCCTCCCTCCCTCCCTATTCCTTCTTTTTTTCTTGTCCTGCCTTCAGGTGCTTTGGAGAACAGCTTGACCCCATCCTCTTCTTTGGTGCAGCCCCTCAAATATTGGAAGCCTGCTACGGTGCCCCCCCCCCGCTCCTTCTCTTCATTCAATCGGACCTACCCAATTCCTGCAGCCACTCTTTGCCTGTTTTAGCCTCCAGCCCCCTCAGTTTACCTCCAGGCCAGCTCAAGCTCACCTGAGCCTGCCTGGGGCAGACTTTACCTGGGGCTTCGTCCACCTGGGATGCTACAGCAGAGCCCTGAGTAGCTCAGGTCACCTCTGAGCAAGCGCCCCTGCCGGGCTTCAGGAACTGCCCTGCTGAGTCGGGGGGGGGGCTGGGGAGGAGCCCGAGGGGGGAGCCAGGAAATGCCCTCCCTGCCTTTGGCTGAGTCCTCCCTGCCCAGCTGGGCTCAGCAGGACTGTGAACCCGCATCAGACAGTTGGCTTTGCTGGCCAGGCCTGCCTCTCAGCTCCTGACCGCTGACCCAGCGGGTTAATTACGGCGCTGGCAACTTCTGCCAAGGTCACCGCCTGCTCTGGCCAAGGAGATGGGGGGTGGGGTCAGAGGGGAGGACCAGCCTCGGAAAGGACAGTCCTGCCTGGCCAGGAATAACCGAATAATAATAACACAAGCTAACTTGCCAGATCCAGTCTGAACAGGTGGCTGACTGCACGAGGGACAATAATCATCATTATAATAAGAGATGGAAGGGACCTTGGAGGTCTTCTAGTCCAACCCCCTGCTCAAGCAGGAGACCCTATGGCTATTCCGGACAAATGGCCGTCCTGTCTTTTCTTAAAAGCCTCCAATGATGGGGCAGCTGCAACTTCTGGAGGAAAGTTGTTCCACTCTGTTAATTATTAATTCATCATCAGTGATTCATTACCAGTGGCACGGATGGCGTTACCCAGTTGGGTAATGAAACGTCTGCAAGAAAACCACCAAGAGAACAACAAGGACCTGACAGTCCTCCTTCTCCTCCTCCTCTCTGCAAACTCCCTCCCTTCTAGCATTTCTGTCTCTCTTCCTCTCTCTTCCTCTCTCTCCCTCTCTCTCCTTTCTCCCTTCCTCCCTCTCTCCCCCTCTCCCCCCTCTCTCTCTTTCTCCCCCTCTCTCTCTTCCTCTCTCTTCCCCCTCTCTCCCCTCTCCCTTATCTCTCTCTCTTTCCCCCTCTCCCCCTCTCCCTCTCTCCCTCCCCCTCTCCCCCTCCCTTTCTCTCTTCCTCTCTCTCTCTCTCCTCTCTCCTCTCTCCTCTCTCTTCCTCCCCGTCTCTTCCTCTTCCCTCTCTCTCCCCCTTTTCTTCTCTCCCTCTCTCCCTTTCTCTCTCCCTTTCTCCATCTCCCTCTCTCTTCCCCCTCTCTCTTCCTCTCTTCCTCTCTCCCTTTCTCCCTCCCTCCCCCTCTTCCCCTCTCCCCCTCTCTCCCTTTCTCTTTCTCCCCCTCTCTCTCTTCCTCTCTCCCCCCTCCCTTTCTCTGTCTTACCTGGGTCTCCGAAAGGTTCAGCTGCCTGGCTAACTCCGTCCTCTCTCTGCCCACCACATACTGACATCGCTGGAATTCCAGCTCCAGCCGATACAGCTGCTCCGCGGTGAAGGAGGTCCTGGTTCTCTTGGGCCGGTCCAGATCCAGGCCTTTGGGAAGGACAATCTCCCGGATAGTCCCTTTCGCATCTAGAGAAACCAACAGAGACAGACAGGCGTCATTCCTCCCCTCCCTCGGAGTTTCGGGGGGACTCGGGGCGAAGCAAAGAAATATTGGGGCCCGATCCGCGCAGAAGAGTCTGGCGTTTTTCTTTTAGGATGACCGGCAGTCCCCTCCTTACGACTGCAGAGGAGACCGACATTTCTGTGGCTGAGCGAAACATTTGTTGAGTGAGTTTTGCCCCATTTTACGACCTTTCTTGCCAAATTTGTTAAGTGCATCACTGCAGTTGTTGAGTTGCGCCCCACCTTCGCCCAAAGAGACACCTGCTGGCAGGAAGAGGGCACTGCATGCTCAGTGACAAAAGCAATTCCTGAGGAATGCACTTTAGCTACCCGACACCTCTAAAAAAAAGGTGTGTGTGTGTGAGATCCCCTGGATTGTGGGCCTGTGAAAAGCCATCTGCAACCAAGGCAGGAGTCTGCCTTCCCGGGCTGCCGTTTGTGTGGCTGATTGCCGTCAAAGAGGCGCCCAGGACTGAAAGGGTATAGAGTCTCTTGCTTGAGCAGGGGGCTGGACTGGAAGACCTCCAAGGCCCCTTCCAGCTTTATTCTGATTGATTGATTGACTTGAGCTCTACGTGGCAGAAACCCTTTGGCCCACCGATCAGCGGGCCTGGCCTCCAAATTGTTCCCTGTCTCTCCCATCGAGCGTATCCATAAAGGAGAATATTCGTAGCTCAGGGTTGAAATGTGGGATCCCTGGTGCTCCCTCAGCTGGGTGGTTTTCTTGCAGATGTTTTATGACCCAACTAGGGAACTTCATCAGTGCTAGAAGGGAGGGGGGTTGGAGGAGGAGGAGGAGGATTGTAGCATCTTTGGTGCTCTCTGAGCTTGGTAGTTTTCTTGCAGACATTTCATGACCCAACTAGGTAATGTTATCAGTATTATCTCTCTCTCTCTCTCATCTGTCTGTCTGTTATCTCTCATCTCTCATCTATATCTCTCATCTATCTATCTATCTATCTATCTATCTATCTATCTATCTATCTATCTATCTATCTATCTATCTATCTATCTATCTATCTATCTATCTATCTATCTATATCAATCAACTATCTATCTATCATATCTATCAATCTATCTATCTATCTATCTATCTATCTATCTATATCAATCAACTATCTATCTATCTGTCAATCTATCTATCTTCTATCTATCTATCTATCTATCTATCTGTATCAATCAACTATCTATCTATCTATCAACTATCTATCTATCTATCTATCTATCTATCTATCTATCTATCTATATCAATCAACTATCTATCTATTTATCATATCTATCAATCTATCTATCTATCTATATCAATCTATCTATCTATCTATCTATCATATCTATCAATCTATCTTCTATCTATCTATCTATCTATCTATCTGTATCAATCAACTATCTATCTATCTATCTCTCATCTATCTATCTATCTATCTATCTATCTATCTTCTATCTATCTATCTATCTATCTATCTGTATCAATCAACTATCTATCTATCTATCAACTATCTATCTATCTATCTATCTATCTATCTATCTATATCAATCAACTATCTATCTATTTATCATATCTATCAATCTTTCTATCTATCATATCTATCTATCTATCTATCTATCTATCTATCTATCTATCTATCTATCTATCAACTATCTATCTACCTACCTACCTACCTACCTACCTACCTACTTATACAGACACCCACCTTACGTAACACAACCCTGGACAGCTCACAACAATGATAACAACCCAAAAGCCCCATACACCAAAATGTGGTGACTCTGTTTCCCCATAGACCCCCACAATACCGTCGCTGGTGTCCCCACCCTCCTCCATCCCAGCCCTTGGAGGAATCGCATAGGACCCACTTTCCCTGCTGGCTCTCCAGTTGGGGCCAGGCGCTGCTCTGTGGCTGTGACCTAAATGGTCTTAGTGGGAGTTGCCCCTCTTCCTCGGTCGCAAGGGGAGGTGGGGGTGGACGGTGGAGAGACGGACACATTTCCCTCTCTGACCCTCTCACGAAAGGCCCACCTCGAAATCCGTGGCCCTTCCGGCTCTCCTTCAGGGGTGTTGAATAAAAGCAAGTTTATGGAAGCGCATAAAATGTTCCCATCTCCTTTTCCCTTGGGGAGTAGACATGGAGGAGTCCTTCTGATGGAGTGATAGACGGCCAGTTAGAAAACAGAAGACCCTGAGTTCTAGTCCCGCCTTAAAGCACAAAGACGGCTGGGCCAGCCACTTTCTCTCAGCCCTCGGAAGAAGGCAATGACAAACCACTTCCGAAAAACCTCGCCAGGAAAACTGCGGGGACTTGTCCAGGCAATCACAAGGAGTCGGAAGCGACTCAAAGGTACAGAGACACATGTACACACCCCTACACAAAGAGAGGGGTCCAATTTGCTCCCTTTGCCTTAAATGATTAGCTTTTGGCAATGCCGGGGATGCAGGACGATGAAAAGTGTGTTCAGCACACTTGGAAGGCCCTGTGGTACAAAGGTGCCCAGCTTCTGCGTAAATTGCCGCGTGTAAAAACAGAAACAAACCTGTTACTACAACTTCAATTAACATGGATGCTCAGCCTGGTTTTAATCGTCCAGCCTAGCCTCTCTCCTTCGCCTTTGATTGAAATGTCTGCGCCAGAACGGGTGACCCACCCGTGCAAGACAAACGCAACATGGGGGCACGAGAGAGGTGGCACTGCCGCAAAGCCTTTAAAAAACAAAATAAATAACAGATAAAACAGATTAAAAAAAATAGATAACAGTTAGGGACCTTTGTGCATCTGAGCTGGGGGGGTTTCCTTGCAGACTTTTCGTGACCAAACTAGGTAAGATTATCAGTGCTAGAAGAGAGGGCATTGGAGGAGGAGGAGGAGGAGGAGGAGGAGAACGACTCTGTGATCCTTGGTGCTCTCTAAGCTTGATGGTTTTCCTGCAGACATTTCATGACCAAACTAGGGAATCTCATCCAAGCTATGACCATAAACCGATAAATAAATAAGGTCAGCCAGAAAGGCCAACTAAAGGCCGTAAACTGGAACGTAGCCTTACTTTGTCGTGGCGGGACTTGCTCCCCTGCAATACAAAGACGACAAGTCCCGCTTGCTGTGGGCGGGGGTCCTGCTCTGTCAAAGGAAAGGGTCTTTTTCTAAGCGACTTCGCCAAGCCTGCCAGATTTGCTGGGTAAAATCATCCCTTCCAAGGTGAAGGACAACCTACGGCCCACCTCCTGGTTGCACCCTGCCCGGTCCCCCTGGATTCGGCTCTGCTTCCCCCTTAGGCAGCCAGGAGGGCGAGGCGGGGGTCGCGTTTACGTAGGAAAGCCCACCTCTAATCCCAGCTCAATTATGGAAGCTCCTTGGGTAGTTTTCGCAGCCCAACGTACCCCACAAGGTCATGGTGGTGCGGGTGGGAATAGGAAGAGGAAGGATGCAGGTTTCAATCAATCAATCATAATAGAGCTAGAAGGGGCCTTGGAGATCTTCTAGTCCAGCCCCTGCTCAAGCAGGAGACCCTATGCCATTCCAATCAATCAATCAATCAATCAATCAGAAGGGAGCTGGAAGGGGCCTTGGAGATCTTCTAGTCCAGCCCCTGCTCAAGCAGGAGACCCTGTACCGTTCCAATCAATCAATCAGAAGGGAGCTGGAAGGGGCCGTGGAGATCTTCTAGTCCAACCCCTGCTCAATCAGGAGACCCTATTCTGTTCCAGACAAACGGTTCGCTACACTTCATTTTCTGAATGTAAATCAAATTTAAAACCTTGTTCTTCCTTCTCAGTTATCAACAGCTCATTTTGCGTGAGCTGAAATCCCAATCCGTTTCATTGGGCCACCAAGAGGTGTTTTTTTTAAAATAATAATAATAATAATAATAAAAATTGTACGTTTTCTAGATTGGGCTTTTAAGAAATTTACAAAACCAATGCTGCCAACAGTAATTCATAAAGCCCCCCTCCCCCCCCAGACTATGAACCAATTTGACCGTTGAGCATTAAAATATAGATTTACTAAACCAATCAAACAATAATTGAAGAGCCGAATGAATGGCAGATCCTGCACCTTGCAGTTGTCCGGCTGAATTTGCAAGCCATAGTGGACTGTTTTGTTTTTTGTTTTTTGCAGGCTGGAAATATATTTGCTTATTTTTTTTCAAAGATCCCAGCTTTATGATTCCAGATTCTTCATACATTGTTGCTGTTTAGGAAGAATGAAATATTGTTCTCGGTCTTCCCTGGATGAGAGATCAAAATGATCACACACAAACACACACACACGGGTCTCAGTTGTGCAAAATCCTACACTCACTAAGCTACGTTTCAAATGAAACAATAAAGAAATCATGGAAGCAAGCACGGTTTAGCTGCCTTGAAGCCAGCAAGCAAACAAACAAAAACGATTCTTGCAAAAATCATGTTTTTTTTCATAATTCTTTCATAATTCTGAATAAAATTTGAATTTGAATAAAAAGCAGGAAACTGATTTGGGAAACGAGAGATGCTTTCTACAAAAATATCCATAATATAACAACCTTTGAAATATCAGATGCCGTTCGAAAAATTGAAATACGTAAAGCCCCAGGAGTGGATGGGCTTTTGGGTCAACACTACAAGTGGTTTAAGGATCACTTTTTATTTTGTTTTTATTTTATTTTGATTTTTCTTTTCTCCTGCCTTTATTGCTTTATAAGTAATTCAAGGCAACAAATGTTTAACCACTTAAGACTAATGAATTCTGTCTGGCAAGGATCTGAAATGCTTCATTCTCGTATGGCTTGCAAAAAAAAAACAACCCTCAAAATTTAAAAGACAACAGACCGATTTCATTGTTAAACAACCACTTGACTGCAATATTGGCTGAAAGGTTGAAGATTTTTTTGCAAACCTTTATTCATAAAGATCAAACTGGATTTTCCCCAAAAAGGTAGTTAAAAGAAAACATGACAAATCTTGGGTGTTATTGAATATTTACAATAATAATAACATTTACATGAAAAAGAAGCAAGATTAATATTTTTGGTAGCGGAGAAAGCTTTTCGCAACTTAAATTTTCCTGTATGTTTAAAGTTTTGGGAAATATGGACTTCTCCAGATACGGAGAAATTTTATTCAAGGTATTAAAACAGTATATATGTTGAATAAATAAATACAAATAATGAAATAAGTCATTTTGTATATCTTGGCAGGCTGATATTATTGTTAGTGGAGAATTCACCAAACCGTGTGCGATTCAAAAGGGTAAAACACAAGGACGTCCTTTTATTTTTTTAATTTAGTCTGGAAATTTTGATTAGAGACATTAGACAGGATGAGAAAATATTGGGTTTGAAGATTAAAAACGAAACGTATAAATCGAGATTCTTTGCTGATCATTTAGTTTTGATTTTGCAACATCCTCAAAATGGAATGGAATATTTAATGGAGAAGCTGAATGCTACTTTAGACTGTTTTAAGATAAATAAACAGAAAGCAAAACTCTTGGTTAAGAATATGACTGTACAGGATCGGTAAATGCTGATGACAAAGTCAGAATTTAAAGTGTAGGGGGAAAAAAGGGAAATACCTTGGAGTTATATCGACTAATACAAATTCAAAGTTATTAAAAAAATAAAAACATTATGAAAGAGAACAATGTTGTGACTGGAAAGATATTAAAAAGGTATTTCAGTATAAAGGTATAATTACAACTTTCTTTACCAGATAGACATTTCGTAATCAAGATGAATATTTTACCTAAGATCTCGTTTATATTCCAGACATTATCACTATCTGATTACGGATGTTTTCCTTAAACAATGGCAGAAAGGTATTTCCAAGTTAAATGGCAAGGGGAAGAAAAATGAGAATTAAATATAAGTTGTTGCAGGGTGCTAAAGAGAGAGGAGGATTGGAGCTACCGGATTTAAAATTATATTTTGAGGCTTGCTGTTTTGTCTGGAAGAAGGAATGGGTGACGCTGAAGAATAAGTGGTTATTAAATTTGGAGGGCCATGATTTGCCTACATGTGGCATGATTATTTGATTATTTTATATTAGTGTATCACATCTACAGAGCTCACGCCATCACTGATATACAACAATAATAAAACACATAATACATACATAAACAAATACATTTAAATAGAGCATCAGTAATATGTGTGTGTGTGTATATATATATTTGCTGAAGCTCTATTTAAACATATTTGTGTACGTATGTATAATCTGTTTTATATATACATATATAAAACACATTTTACGTATGTGTTTTATACATATATAAAACACATTATACATATGTATACATATGTATGTATGTATATATATATATATGTTGATGTTCTACTTAAACATATTTGTGTATTATGTATAATCTGTATATATATGTATATTAAAATATACGATAAAATACTAAATTAAGGTGGTATTATGATAAAGCCAAAGGCAATGCAAATTTTAAGAATCATTTGTTAGGCATGCTATGCTAAGGAGTTAGGAGGATTAAATGCAAAACAAGACTTGAAATAGTGGCGAATATCTGAATATCTGAGTGTAGGGTGAGGGCGAAGTTTTTCTCCTAAACAAAAAAGCTTTCTCCTAAAATAGCTTTTTAGTTGTCACCCTAAGGAGCATTATTTTATAAAAACAATTGTAATAAAACCAATTTGGTGGACCAGTGGTGAAATACTACGTTTTATTGATTTAATTTTATTTATTAAGTTGGATTGCTGCCCATCTCGCTCTTTTACTAAAGGTGAACTTAATTTGGAGTTGAAAGAAAAAAAATGGGGTTGGGAGGATGGATCTGCAATGGGTTCATATAGTTACAATTAAAATAAAGATTTAACCTAGATAGGAGAAGCCGTGGTTCTGAGGATACAGAAAGTAAGTTTGAAATCGAGTTGCAGGGATAAATGTGGTGGGGTTTTTTTTGTTTTTTTGTTTTGCTAAGGTTGAGATTTACACTGTATTATCCTTCAAAAGAAAATTTTAATAAGATGATGGCATTTAACACCCGAGACATTGTCAAAAATGGGGAGAGGAGTTCGTAGGTTGGAAACGCAAAGAGGGCGTGTTTTAACATCTCCGGTGGAATTGCAATAAAGCAAAGAAACACTCGGATCAGATTTTTACTTTCATTCGGAAGAGTCTTAAAATAAATATGAAATACGAAACTAGATGTTTTCCTTGATCGATAAGGAACCTGGAAGAAAATTTGGTCCTTTGTTCTTCTATCTATATGATAACGGCGGCGAGAATTGTATATGCACAAAAATGGAGAGATGCGTGAATGGAAGAATGGATGATAAAGGTGATGGAATTAAGAGTTTTGGGGGGTTTTTTTCATAATTTTAAATTTTAAATTGCTTTTCTATCTATCTTTTTATGTTCTACTAAACCTCCCAGAGTTGCTCTGTCAGGGAAATGGGCAGCATATACATTTACTAGATAAACAAATAACGGAGAGGGCGAAACTGAACGTTTTAATTAAAGAATAACATTTATCCAATATTGTTTTTATTTGGAAACCACTTCTGGACTTTTTGCTTGAAACTGAAAAAAATAATAATGAAACTTTGATTCTAGGTTTTTGATGATTGGAGTGGTGTCCTTCTGACAGAAATGGATCAAAATGTTTTGAAATGCAAAGCCAACGGCTGAGGTTGCATTTTTTTGCAATAAGCTGCACGGAAAAAATTGAAAGTCGCCACTCTCTCTCTCTCTCTCTCTCTCTCTCTCTCTCTCTCTCTCTCTCTCTCTCTCTCTCCCTCTCTCCCTCTCTCTCTCTCTCTCTCTCTCTCTCTCTCTTTCTTTGCACAGTTCTCTTTCTTTCTCTTAGTTTTCTAACATTTGTTTTTTCCATATGTATTTTATAATAAAGCTTAATAAAAGAAATTATATATATATATATATATATATATATATAACAAATCTGGTTTTTCTTCTCTTTAATTGTCAGAGCATCAAAGGAATCTCCCTAGAATTCACCTCCAGTGGCTTGTAGGCTTTGTAGGAATAAAGCAATATTTCCCAAACCTTTTTTTTTTCCATTATCCAAAAAACCTTTTTGCCCAATGCAGGCAGAACGCTTTCGATTGAAGTGTCCCTGTTGTGATTGTGTAATGAACTTGTGTGACATTGCCCAAAGAAAAACCACTTTGACCCGACTTGGGGTAATTTGGGAAGCCCTGGGATAAAAGCTAAAAGATGTCCCAGCAGATATGTGGGGAGAAAATGTAATTTTTCCCCCCCAGCATCGGCAGGTGACACGTCTGCAAGGAGAAGCAAAGTCCACAGGAACTTGGAAGTAACTAAGAGACCCAGGAGGGGGGGGGGAGAGAGAGAGAGAGAGAGAGAAATAAATAAATAAACTCCCTTGGACTGCAAGGAGATCCATCCATTCGGTAGATCCTAAAGGAAGTCAACCCTGACTGTCTTTTGGAAGGACAGATCCTGAAGGTGAAGCTCATTTGAGAAGAGAGGACACCTTGAAAAAGACCTGATGTTGGGAAAGAGGGAAGGCAAAAGGAGAAGGGGATGGCAGAAGACCAGATAGTTAGAAAGGGTCAAAGAATATGAATTTGGGCAAGCTCCGGGAGACAGTGAAGGACAGAGGGGGGAGGGTCTGGTGGGCTGTGGTCCACGGAGAGGCAAAGAGTCGGACACCACTTAGTGACTGGACGACAACAGCGATAGAAAAATAGATAGGAAAATCTGTTAGCATTCCTGAACTACGTAGGGGAAGGAAGGAAGGAAGGAGGGAGGGAAGGAAGGAAGGAAGGAAGGAAGGAAGGAAGGAAGGAAGGAAAGGGAAAGAGAAAGAGAAAGAGAAAGAGAAAGAGAAAGAGAAAGAGAAAGAGAAAGAAGGAAGGAAAGGAGGGAGGGAGGGAGGAAATAAGGAAGAAAGGAGAGAAGGAAAAGGAAAGAAGGAAAGAAGGGAGGGAAAGAGGGAGGGAGGAAAAACAAAGGAAGGAAGGGAAGGAAGGAAGGAAGGAAGGAAAGGAAAGGAAAGGAAAGGAAAAGAGAAAGAGAAAGAGAAAGAGAAAGAGAAAGAAGGAAGGAAAGGAGGGAGGGAGGGAGGAAATAAGGAAGGAAGGAGAGAAGGAAAAGGAAAGAAGGAAAGAAGGGAGGGAAAGCGGGAGGGATGGAGGAAAAAACAAAGGAAGGAAGGAAAGGAAGGAAGGAAGGAAGGAAGGAAGGAAAGAAGGAAGGAAGGAAGGAAGGAAGGAAGGAAGGAAGGAAGGAAGGAAGGACAAAGCAGATCCAAGCATTTTTCAAGCATTAATGAAAGTGTAAGAGCACAATATTAAATCCCTTAAATCTGGTATTATGCCTTCTGCAGAGTCCTGTTAGTAGTGTACATTGTTTAGCTTATTATACATTTGTTATCCCGCCTTTATTATTCTTTATAAGTAACTCAAGGTGGCAAACATAGCTAAGACTCCTTGCTCCCCCTCTGTTCCCCACGACAACAACCCTGTGGGGTGGGGTGGGCCGAGAGAAAACGACTGGTCCAAAGTCACCCAGCCGGCTTTCGTGGCGAAGGTAGGACCGGCGTATATTCACAGAGAGAGGCGTGTAAATACACTCGGTTGTAAGTGCACACTGCCCTAAGCTTGTATAGTAATAAACAGGGCTCTCTTTTACTTGTTAGCAGTGTGTGTGTGTATGTGTGTCTATATGTGTGTCTCTGTGTGTGTGTGTGCCCACAAGATTGCACACCTTATTTTGGAAAAACCCGTTTCCATATAATTACGCCATCTGAATGTAGGTGACGATGTGGCATTTGGGGGAATTTCTAGCAAGAAAAACCGAAAGTTAGTTCTAGAGCAGCAAACACAGAATTTGAAAAAGATTCTACCATGAAATTATTTCTGGGGAAACCTCTGTTTGGAATACAGTATTTACAGGCAGTCCTCCTTTAGCGACCGTTCAAAGCTACAACGGCACTCAAAAAAGGTCACGTGATCCAAATTCGGCCGCAACCGACTCCTATTTATGACGGTCGCAGTCTCCTGGGGGTGGGTGGGTCACCTGATCCCCTTTTACGATCTTCTGACAAGCAAAGTCATAATGGGGAAGCTGGATTCGCTTAACGACCATGTGACTCACTTAACAACCGCAGGGATTCACTCCCTCACGATGGGAAGGAAGGTGGGAAAATGGGACGGCCGTTCAAAGTTACAACTGTCCCAAATACGAATCAATTAGCAAGCATCCGAATTTTGGTCACGTGACCCCTGGGGATGCGGCAATGGTTGTGTGTGTGAAACACGGTCAGGTCCCTTTTTGGGGGGTAACTTCAAACGGTCGCTCAATGAACCGTTGTAAGGCGAGGACTACCTGTGCATCACCTGTGGATTACATCACCAAAGCGGCAGGCAAAGGCAATGTGGCGGGTCCATTTCCTGAATGCTGGAAATGGGGCATTGTGGGAAAATCCAGGAAAAGAGCTCACCGGGGCACAGGTGTGATTAGAAACTCACAAACGCAGCGAAAGGGGGAGCATCAACAATGCAACACCCCCCCTTGTCCGTGGGGTGCAGGTGCGCCTCAACTTGCAAGCGTTCACTTAGCGACCGTTCACAGTTACGACACACCTCCCGAGAGCCCCTTACAGCCCAGTTTCAGAGTTCTGACGGGTGCCCCCTCCCCCACTGTCACGTGACCACATTTGGGGTTGCTCAGCAACCAGCCCATATTTACCGCCATTGGCAATGTGCCCCTGTCGTTGTGACCAGTTTTTATTTATTTTATATTTTATTGACTGATTACATTTTTATGCCGTCCGTCTCTCCGATGGGGCGACGCTGGGCGGCCTACAGATTATACGAAAGCAAGCGCAGGCAGTCCCCGACTTACAAGTTTCATTTAGTGACCGTTCAAAATGACAACTGCACCGAAAAAGGGGACTTGCGACACTTTTTCACACTTAACGACCGTTGTAGCACACACACACACACACACCTAGGGTCACGTGAACAAAATTCGGACGCTTGGCCACTGACTTGCACTTATGACGGTTGCACGTCCCGGGGGGGTCACGTGATCCCGTTTTGCAACCTTCCGGCCAGCCGAGTCAATGGAGGAAGGCTGGTTCGCTTTACGACCGTGTTACTAACTGAAAAGCTGCAGTGATTCACTTAATGACTGTGGCAGGGACGGTTGTAAAGTGGGTCAAAATTCACTTAACTGTCTCGCTTAGCAACCAAAATTTTGGGATCAATTGTGGCTATAAATTGAGGACAACCTCAATTGAGGACGGGGTGGGGATGAGGACCTTGAAGACTTATTTTTAACCAGAAATTAGACTTTAATCCTGGTTTCTGTCCATTGGGCACAAAGGGTGTGCCGGACAACTGCCGTGTTCGCTTAACGACCGTTGCAAAAAAAAAAAAAGCTTGTAAAATTGGGTAGGGCCCTCCGGCGTCCTGCTTAACCGTCGGCAGGACTTACGACGGTCGTCCCAGGCTCAGCGGCGGTCCTAACTGGAGGACGGCCTGGAGGCCGGGATGGAAAAGACGTTGCTGCATCTGAAGGAATGTAAAGATGAATTTCCTCGACTTACGACCACAATTGAACCCAAAATTTCTGTTGCTAAGCGAGACGGTCGTTAAGTGAGTTTTGCCCCACTTTCTGGCCTTTCTGGCCACGGGGGTTAAGTCAATCACTGCGGTTGTTAAGCTAGTAACCACATCCCCCATTGACGCTGCTTGTCAGAAGGTCGCAAAAGAGGATCACGGGACCATAAATACACCTTGAATGTGGGAAAGAGATGATGTGAGTCTAATTGTCTCGTGTGATTGCGCCCTGTCCAACTGCCAGCAGGCCCCAGGGCCAGACCCCTTTTTGACCCCCAACAATACGGCTGCCCTCTTGAGATGGGGGCGGGAGTCTAGTGGGCCTGAAGCCACATATTGGAGATACCCTATACCAGGGGTCTTCAAACTTGGCCCTTTTATGACTTGTGGACTTCAACTCCCAGAATTCCTCAGCCACTTTTGTCTGTTTTTTCACACTTATGAGCAGGGGTCTCCAAACTTGGCCCTTTTATGACTTGTGGACTTCAACTCCCAGAATTCCTCAGCCAGCTTTGTCTGTTTTTTCACACTTATGACCAGGGGTCTCCAAACTTGGCCCTTTTATGACTTGTGGACCAACTCCCAGAATTCCTCAGCCAGCTTTGCTGAGTCCACAAATCCACAAGTCATAAAAGGGCCAAGTCTGAAGACCCCTGCCCTAGACCATGATTGGGCAACCATGCCAACTTTACGACCTGTTGGTTTGAGAGATTGATTGAAACCAGTCAACTAGTCCTTTCCGACTCTGTGCAAATTTTTCCTCTTCTTTGCCCCCCCCCCAGGGATGTGAAGTGACCCTGCACCCCTGTCCTGGAGAAACAGCCCAGAGGGAGGGCTAAGACTCCAGAAAAGGGTGCAGAGAAGAGCAACAAAGGGGGAATGGAGGCTAAAATACACAAAGAATGCAGGAATTGGGTATGTCTAATAGTCTAATGAAAAGAAGACTAGAGGGGACATGAAACCAATATTTGAGGGGCGGCCCCAAAGAAGAGGAGAGGGGGAGTCAAGTTATTCTCCAAAGCGCCTGAAGGCAGGACAAGAAGCAACTTGGATGGAAACTAACCAAGGAGAGAAGCAACCTGGAACTAAGGAGAAACTTCCTGACAGTTGGAACAATTAACCAGTGGAACTCCTTGCCTCCAGAAGTTGTGGGTGCTCCAACACTGGAGGTTTTTAAGAAGAGATTGGACAAGCATTTGTCTCAAATGGTTTAGGGTCTCCTGCTTGAGCAGGGGGCTGGACTAGATGACCTCCAAGGATTCCTAGTGATCACTTCCGGACCCAGAAGCAGCTTTTCCCGCACCATTGGAAGGATGTCCATCCCAAAATGCACAGATAAACGTGTCTATGGAGATTCTGACCTGGATGACTGAGAATCTCCATTGACATTTACGCTATAATTGATTCTGACAAACTATCTGGCATTTTTTTCCCTGCTAATATCTTCCACCATTATAAACTACCTGGTATTAAAATCCACCGTGATGAATTACCCGCTCTTATTACACATTATCTGGCATGATTACCTACTATTATTAACTATCTGGTCTGCACTATATCTTCGTAGTCGCCAAATGTCAACACTGGCTTGATAGCCCACAATCGGCCAGTCCATCGTCAGTTCTTATTCACCACAAATATTAACCGATATTCCGATTTTTACACCTGTCTTTCCGCCACCGGGAGGGAGGCGGGTCCGAGGCGGAAGCCCCCCACCCCACCCCGCAGCAGTTTCGAAGACAAACGGATTTTTGCACGCCCGCCCGTGCACACTAACACACAGTGGATCTCCTTGTCTGGATCCCCGATCTACTAAATCAGGGAGAATCTGGATGGAAGAAGCGGGTGTTCCAGGGTCGAATTTCGCCCCAGCCTTTCTCCTCGGCTTTCTGATCTGTCGGTGGGGATCTAGTCCCGCCAGCCCCCCCCCCACTTTTTTTTTAGCAGATTTGCAGAACCCAGCCGATCCTATGGCGCGTGGGGGGCGAGGGCGGGGGGGGGAGGACTTTGCTGAACGCCCCTTAAATGCAAGCCAAAAGTGGAGCCCGTTAGCCAGAAATCTGGAGGGCACCGTTTGTGGCTGCGCTGGTCCCCCCGACCCACCAACTGTTCGCACGTCACTAATACACTGGAATCCAACCAAGGAATGAGAAACACGCTTTCCGAATCGCGTCGGTCCCGGAGCCTGGGGTGACGGTCCAAGCGAGAAAGGCCAGCCAAACGCTTTCAAGTTTTACTTTTTAAAAATCTACCATGCTTAGCAATTTTAACCCTTGGGAAGCGCCTCCCTCCGGTGTGCCAGTCCCGTGTTCCTGATTCGAATTCCCACACTACGGGGCAAGTAGGCTATGGGAATTGATCTCCTGGTGGTCTCCCTTCCGAGGCCTAACCCGAATTTGCTGCTGTTTCTCCTTTTACAACACATCTCAGCAAAGTCTGCTTTATGCAACCGGCCGGCCCCCGGGTGGAAGCGAAGAATGAAGAATCCACGTTTATCCATTTCAGATTTGAACAACAGAGTTTATTTTGGCTTCCTAAAGTTCCGAGCGTTTATTTGTTTTACAGCATTTATCATATTTATATGACGACCCCCCCGCCCCCAAATTTCACAAGGAGGGACTCTGGACGAAAGACAGCAATTTCCCTCGCAAGCCGGGGAGAGAGGCGAACTTCCCCAAGACAAAAAAAACAACAACGCAAAACAGACCCGAAATCGGAGTGTCGCCCGTTTGAATGCCGTGTAGAGACGCGTGTCGGACCGATTCGTAACTGCCGATGGCTCCTTTGCTTAGCTCTGAGCGTTTTATTTAAGTCCGTGGCGAGAGGCCTCCTTGTAAGCAGGGCATCTTACAGGGCCGCGTACACACAGACGTGTATAAATCTTTCGCGGGGTGCGCGCGAATCTCTTTATCTGAAAAATATCAGACAATTCCTTGCCTGTAAGGCGTCGAGTTACAAAACAACGCCTTTCAGAACGAAAAATCCAGTAAAATATCTCCCGTGCGCATTTACGCAGGGTAAATAGATAGGCCCACATCACGCGCGCGCGTCCCGGAGTTTTAGGAAAGCTGATTTTATTTTTATTCAAACCAGGGAGACGGAAAACAGCTCCCCCCGTTTCTAAATCGGCGGCATCCGATTTGGAGGAAACCTACGGTCGCAAATAACACACACACACACACACAAACACACACACACACCTCAAAACGCTGCGTTGGCGATCTAGGCCGCCATTTATCAGCCATCAGAAATAAATCCGCGATCGAAGAGTTCCCAATGAATTCAATCGCCATTTTCGGGGCGGGGGGGCGAGGGGGGGAGGGGCAGGCTGAAAAAGAGAGCCGCCTGCCCCACCCCCGTCTTCGCGCTGCAATATTTCCTCGCTAGCTAAATAAATAAAATAAATAAATAAGATATCCCCGCGCGCATCTATATTAATAATGTAACAAGATAAGCCGTCGAGAAGTAAAGGATACGAAGGAAGAGAAACAAACAGATAGAACAACTCTTTGCACTTAAATGAAAGAGGAATCCACGCTCCGAGCCCCCCCCCCCCACTCACCCCCCTCCCCCCAGTTTTGGGTCGATTCACGTTTTTCAAAGAAAAATTTTCCGGAGCTGAAAGCCTTCCAGCACCGCCGTTGGTTCCGCCAAGTCTCTCGGCGGTTGCGATTTGCAAAAATAAATTGTACCTTAGAATTGTGAGCCTTTTGCCGGAGAGAAAACACATCCCCAAATTCTCACTGACCCCTGGATTTCGAATGTGAGTGGGGCTTATTTTTATTTTCCCCTTCCTCGCTCCCTGGCAATAAACCGTGCAGCGAAATGGGGGGAGGGGGGAAACAAATTTAATAAATAAATAAATAACAAATAAGTAAACGAGAGCTGCCATTCTCGTTTCGTCCGGTTCAGAGCTGCAAGTGGCGGCGGGATCTAAAAGGAAACCAGGCTCGCCACGTGGGAAGGGCTGCAGCGGGAAGATCTCTTGCACAAGCCTTTGGGGGGCTGCGGAAGAGAAGGACCCCAGGAACGCGGCTGCAGCTGGGACGGAAGGCCTTCGGGTGGTTCCTACTGGGCACCAGGCGCTGCGCCTCGTTCGGTCCTCCTTGTCCTCTTTTCTGCCAGGGATGGAGGGATGGAGGGAGGGAGGAAGGAAGGGAGAGGGAGGGAGAAAGGAAGGAAGGAAGGAAGGAAGGAAGGGAGGAAGGAAGGAAGGAAGGAAGGAAGGAGGGAGGGAGGGAGGGAGGGAAGGAGGGGATAAAAAGAAATGCAGGGAAGGGAGAGGGAGGGAGAAAGAAGGAAGGAAGAAGGAAGGAAGGATGAGGGAGGGGGAGGGAGGGAGGAGGGAAAGGGAGGGAGAAAAATGAAAGGAAGGAGGGAGGGAGGGAGGGAGAAAGGAAGGAGGGAGGAGGAGGGAGGAGGAAGAAGGAAGGAAGAGGGAGGGAGAAAGGAAGGAGGGAGGGGGGGGAGGAGAGGTAGGAAGGAAGGAAAGAGGACCGGAAGGACGAAGGAAGGACTGAGAAGGAAGGAGGGAGTGGTAGGGGGAGGAAGGAGGGAGGGAGGGAGGGGAGGGAGTAGGAAGGGAAGGAAGGAAGGAAGGAAGGGAAGGGAGGAGGGAGGGAGGAGGGAGGGAGGAAGATAGGAAGGAAGGGTGGAGGGAGGGAGGGAGGGAGGGAGGGAGGGAGGAAGGAAGAAGGAAAAATTATTAGAGGAAGGGAGGGAGGGAAAGGAAGATGAAAAAATGTATAATTAAAGGAAGGAAAGAAGGAAGGAAGGAAGGAAGGAAGGAAGGAAGGAAGGAAGGAAGGAAGGAAGGAAGGAAGGAAGGAAGGAAGGAAGGAAACGCCAAGAGAGAAAATTGTGTGGTCCTGAAGAAAATATCACTGCCGATTTTTTGCTTCTGCTTCTGCTTCTCTTAGGGGTCCCGGGAGAGGCCGAGCGGGCTCGGAACCCACCCATCCGGCCCCAAGAGAAGCGGGTCGTCAGAAGGGCTGAGGAGGCCCAGGAGCTCCAGCCGAGGCGGCCTCGTGGGGGGCGGCGGGCCCGCGTCCCAGCCCGCAAGAGCGGCGCGGATTGGCGACCCTCGCGGCGGGTCCGCCCCTCCCCTCCCCTCCCCTCCCCTCCCCCGCTTCGCCTTTGTTCCTGCCGAGCCTTTGCGGGGAAACGGAGGCGGCGAGGGGAGCTTCGGCTCCAAAGCCCTCCGCCAAGGCCCGGGAGGCCTGGGAAGCGACTGGGCGTGCGGGGCTCTGGGGGCCCAGCCAGGCTCCTCCTTGGGGTGTCGGTCTGCGAGAAGGAAGGGCCGGCCACTCGCCTTCCTTCCCGCGAGGGGGAAAACGCCGCCCGTTCTCGGGGGCGCCCAGGGCCGCCTCGCGGGGTCCCCTCGCTCTCTACGGGGCCTCGTAGCTAAAGGAGCATCATTTAAAAAATAATAATAATTCAGCAATGAAAATGTACTGAAAGGATCTGCGATTTCCCCGACCCGCAGATTCGGGGGCAGATCCGCCAGCGCCCACATTTGCGCTCCAGGTTGCCCGCCGTGGCTCCCCAGCGCGGCTTCGGCTGGGTCGCCCCGTTCGTTTCCCCCTTCAATTTGTGGCGAGCGACTGGGGGCTTTTGGCCAGAAGCAGCCTACAGTGTCTCCAGGATCCGGGCCTCGGCCTCCTTCTCCTTCTCCTTCTCCTTCTCCTTCTCCTTCTCCATCTCCTTCCCCTGCTCCTTCTCCTCCTTCCGCTCCTCCTCCTCCTCCTCGTTCGGCCTGCTCGTCTCCCCCCCCCAAGCCACAGAGAGAGACACCCCATTCACCTTGGAGAAACCCCTCGGCAGCCTTCGCAGGAGCCTGGCCTTCGCCCCAAAACCGAAGCCGCTGGTCTTTAGCCAGGCGCAGCCTCGGGCCTTCGAGGAAGCCCCCCGGGGCCCCCCCGCCCGACAAAAGACGCCCCCGCAGGCCAAGGAGGGCGCAGGCAGCACCTCGGAAACGGGGTAGCGCTGGAGGGCCGGAGAAACCGCATTGCTCTCTGGCCCTCTTCCGGGAAGGAAGAGGAACGGGGAGGGAGAAGTGGGAAGAGGGAACTTCCAGAAGGGTTTCCAAAGAGGAAGGAAGGAAGGAAGGAAGGAAGGAAGGAAGGAAGGAAGGAAGGAAGGAAGGAAGGAAGGAAGGAAGAAAGAAAGAAAGAAAGAAAGAAAGAAAGAAAGAAAGAAAGAAAGAAAGAAGAAAGTTAGGAAGGAAGGAAGGAAGGAAGGAAGAAAGAGAGGGAGGGAGGGAGGGAGGGAGGGAGGGGCTGGGGAGTTTTTTTGGGGAGGGGAAGCCAAGGAGATTTGGGGCTGCAGAAAAGAGAAACTAGAACAAAAACTGCTTCCCCCCCCCCCCCATGCATTGGTGGTTACGAGTTTGCTTGCTTCCCGGTTTAATTCAGGATGCTGTTTTTGACCTTTAAAACTCTTGGGAGGGGGTTTATCCGGGAGACGCCCTCTCCCCGACTATATTTGACCCTCTTTCAGATCCAGAGCACGTTATGGGGTCCCATCCTTTAGGAAACGACCCTTTTCAGACGGTTCCAGGCGGGTGGGCCTTCTCTCCGCTGGGGTGCCTGCTCTGTCTCCCCCCCTCCCTCAAAAGAGGCTGTTTTCATCCCAGTATTTAATATTTATTTGCTACGTATATGTAGGGGTGTGGGTCTATACATATGTTGTTCATAGTATGTTTAGGTGTGTGTCATGTATGTGTTTCACTTTGAGAGCGGGCAACTAAAGTTCATTTTTGATGTGTGCCCACAGTATAAAAATGACAATAAAGGTTATCTTATCTTATCTTTTGACTTTCCCACGATCCCTCCCAACCTGGTTGGGCCATCAGGCCTGTGGACCACCCCAGAGAAGTGGGGAACTCTTGGCCATGATTTAAAACAATTACTTTAACCATAATTATCGTGCTGTTTCGGATGAGAATTAGAATTAGAATTCTTTATTGGCCAACTGGGGGTTGGAACGCACAAGGAATTTGTCTCCGGCGCATAAGCTCTCAGTGTACATACAAGCAAGAGTGATCAATCGTGATCATAATCAACATAAAAATACATTCGCCGTAAAATCATTAAGAGCTACTTAGTTTTAGCTTTGCGGTGCGCCGCTGAGAGCCGTTGGCCGCGAGGTGGGAAGCTATACAAGTCTGAGGATTTTAAAAAATATATATATGGAAAATAATTTGGGTAAAGACAGGAGATGTCTATAAGTGACTATAAGGGAAGGCTGCACGTGGGCTTGCAAACGTCCGCGCCAGGGTCTTTGTTGGCTCCATGAAGCCCGTGCAAAAATCTCCAGGGATCAGCCCGAAGGAGCGCCCCGTTTTCCCGAGGCCAGCGATCCCCCGAAAGCCACCGGATCGAAAGGCTGAAGCGCCAGATCCCCGGACGGGTTTTTTTCCCGAGGCTTCCTTCGAGGCAAACGGCTCCAAGATTCCAACCGCGAGCGGCCGCCGAAGCGCGCGCGGCGAAAGAATAAAAGCGAATTGTCGACTTTGTGTTTTTCAAATTCACTAGAGACTCTTCATTTGTTTTCTGGGGAGGCCTGGGAGGAATAAATAACGGGGTACCGAGCCAGGGCAGTTGCAGAGAGCGGAATCCAGGCCAGGCGACACGTTTTGGGGAGAAAGCAGGAAAGGCTTGGTGGAAAAAATCCGAGATTTTCCGGCGGCGTCCGCGGCGATGCAAACCAAGCTCAGCTCAGCTTCTTTGGGGGGTGGGGGGGACGACCCAGGCCTTTAGGTCCGAGCAAGCGCCTTCACGGAGGGCGGCGGAGGAAAGGGAGAGACGGAGGCCGAAATAGCGGCGACTCTGGCCTAGGTGGAATCCCGCCTGCCGGAGCCCGAAAGACGGGGAGGCAGATGGAGCCGCGGAAAGAGGCCTCGTTGGAAGGAGCGCGGACAGGCCTGGCTCGGGGGTCCCCTCCGCCGCTTTCTCTCCAGCCGCCCCCCCCCCCGGTCCCCAGCCTTGGAGGGGAAGAGAAGGAGAAACCGGGGGCCGGCCCTGTACTGCCTCCCCCTCCCCAATTCCGAGGGGGAAACGGAAGAGAAACGGAAGGGGCCTTCGGCGCTGGGAAACGGTGGGGGAGCCCCCGTTTCGGTCGCTTTCCTTGGCACAACAACCGAGAGCAACGGTTTTAGACACACAAGGACTCTCCCAAAGAAAGCCCTACTACTTCCGCTCCTTTCTTTTATTTCGTATTATAGTTGAGCAGCTAATAATTACTATTACTACTAGTAGAGAATTATTACTTCTAGGATTAGTAATCTACTACTTTCGCTCCTTTCCTTTATTTCGTATTATAGTTGAGCAGCTAATAAATACTACTACTAGTAGTAGAGAATTATTACTTCCAGGATTAGTAATAACTAATAGCATACTAGCTATTATACTAGAATAGAATAGAATAGAATAGAATAGAATAGAATAGAATAGAATAGAATAGAAAATAGAATAGAATAGAAAATAGAATAGAATAGAATAGAATAGAATAGAATAGAATAGAATAGAATAGAATAGAATAGAAAATGGAATAGAATAGAATAGAATAGAATAGAATAGAATAGAATAGAATAGAATAGAATAGAATAGAATAGAATAGAAAATATGGAATAGAATAGAATAGAATAGAAAATAGAGAATAGGATAGGATAGGATAGGATAGGATGAAGAATAGAATAGATAATAGAATAGAATAGAATAGAATAGAATAGAATAGAATAGAATAGAATAGAATAGAATAGAATAGAACAGAATAGAAAATAGGATAGGATAGGATAGGATAGGATAGGATAGGATGAATGAAGAATAGAATAGAATAGAATAGAATAGAATAGAATAGAATAGAATAGAATAGAATAGAATAGAATAGAATAGAATAGAATAGAATAGAGAATGGAATGGAATAAGAATAGAATGAAGAGGAAATGGAATAGAATAGAATGATAGAATAGAATAGAATAGAATAGAAACTTTATTGTCACTTTGAATGTACACTAATCAGCATACATTAAAATGAAATTTCGTTGCAGGCAGCTCTCAAAGGGTCACCACCTCCGATATACACTACATAAACACTACAACTATTAGCTATTTAGTATTATGACTGCTAACATTACTACTGGTAGTAATAAGTCACTTCGGATGGCTCCTTGCCTTTCCTTCCTATGATAGACAGCTAACAAACACTACTAGTAGAGAGTTATTACTACTAGCATTAGTAAGAACTAATAGCATACTAGCCATTGTACTATAACTGTTAGCTATATTATGACTACTAGCATTAGTAGTGATGATTCCTTTCCGGTGCTGCCTTTCCTTTCCTTCGTATGACAGTTGGGCAGCTAATAAATACTACTATTACTAGAGAATTATTACTACTAGCATTACTGCTGGTAGTAATAATTCTCTTCTGGCCCCTCCTTGCCCTTTAACCGCACATAAAGGGCGTATTTTAGCCCCTCCGTTTTCCAGGATTTCTTTCTCCAACGGGGTGTAACGTAAGAGGTCCCAAATTCACCTTCGCATTTGTAATTGACCCTCCCCCCGTTAAATATCCCACTGAAATAGAGCTTGCAGTTTGAGGGTGTCCGAAAAGGGCAATTCAGACGCTTCTCGGCCTGAGCAGCAGAGACACCCCCCCCATTTGGACCTTCGGTCTCCGCGGACCTTTGGGTCACTTGTAATAATTGCGGGGGTCCAGCCAACAGCCCCTCCGACCGCCACTGCCCCCCGGAATTTCACCAGAGAGCCGAAGGGGGGGGGAAGAGCGAAGTCAGCCCCGTTCCCCACCGGAGGGCCGTGGGGGGGTAAACCCCCTCCCGGCGCCCAAAGGGCTGGGTCAGTCTCCCCTCCGATGGTCCCTTCATCTGAATTGGGGGGCGATTTCACGGCGAGGACACCCCCCCATACACACACACAAACACACACACACACTTTTTGAACGTCAGAAGGCAGAAGATCGCAGCGCACAACCTCGACCAAGTAACCTCGGGAAGGCGGCGGGGGTCGCCCTAAGGGGTCCCACGACAAATCGCCCGAGCCGGTAAGGAAAAGGAAGGACGCGGGGGGGGGGCGCGGTCCGGCCAGGCCAAGCTAAGGACCAGGAATTTGTTCTGAAGTTTGAAAGGACCCCCCCCCAGGTGAAGGAACCCTCTGGGCCTGGGAGAGGGTCGTGACGGGGACCAAGAGCCCCTCCCCCAAGAAACCTCCCTCCTCCCCTCCCCCTCCCCTCCCCCCCACCAGATCCAAGCCATTCTTCTTGAGGTGTCTCCCCCCCCCTTTTTTTCTCCGAGGCTGTTCCGCAATCACATCCTCAACCGAACCGGCTCGCCGGCCCAGCTGGGGGGGGGGCTGCCTGGCAAAGCCCCTTCGCTGATGCCAGAGGCCCCCCTCTCCCTCCCACCTCCCTCAAGCTGGTCCTTCCATCCTTCCCAGCCAAGGCCCGCGTCTGCTGGGGATGATGGGCAGCGTGGCGCAAGAATTTCCTAAAGGCGGCGGGTTACCAAAGGCGATTTCAACCCGGAGGGGGGGGGGAAGGGGCATTATGACCTGGGCGCGGGGGGTTTTCTCTTCGTGAAGGCCAAGCGATGGGGGGGAGAGAAGAACCCCGCGCTGGGCTCTCTGAGCTCCGCGGTGACGCGGTTTCCCTGCGACGAGGCTGGTGCGGGGATGCGCGCGCGCGCGCTCACGCCCCGTTTCTCCCCCCCCCCAAGGCCGGGTAGCTTGTGGGGAGGGGGGAGCAGATGTGGGTAAGAGCGATTCTCCCAAACCGCCCCCCTCCCTTCCTTGCCGGACTGCAAAGACGGCCCAACACAAGTTGGCCTTTCAGCTCTTCCAGCCTCAATTACACACACACACACACACAAACACAAATGTAAACAAACACACACGCACATAACGCACGCGAGAAAAATCTTCGCCTGAGCTCCGTCTTCCCTCTCCACTCCTTTCCCCCCCCCCCAGCACCCAAAACGCACCAGCAGGAATCCAGCCTGGGCTGGCTTTCTTCCTCCGCTGCATGGAATGGGGGTGGGGGGGTGGGGGGAGGGCAGGCGACCGAAAAGGGACCCGGGGGAGCAAGCCGGGACCGGATCGGTTGGCAACGAGCTGCGGCGAGGCGGGAGCCGCCGGGAGGAAGGACCAGGCGCCGGCCCGAAAGGGCAGCTGCCTCGGAGAAGGAGCGCAGCCAGCCCGAGACCCGCAATTCTGGGGGGGGGGGGAGGAGGAGCGCAGGGGGCAAGGAAGCCAAAGGGGAACCCGGAATCCGAGGGGGCTGAAAGAGGGGCGCGCGCTGGGGGGGGGGAGAACTCTCCCTAGGGTCGCAAAGACCGGCCAGGTTTGGAGAGGAAGAAGGCTGGAAAACGCGAGGGGTTAAGTGGGGTGAGGGTGGGGAGGCAAAAGCGCCCTGTTTTGGAGGGTCTTTGGGCGAGAGGGGGGCCAGAAAAAATCGAGAAGGCGCTGCTGAGGGGGGGGATGTCTACAAACGCCCTCCTACCTCTGGAATTGCTAGGCTGGGACCCTCCGAAACGGAGGCAGAGGCGGCTAACTCAGAATCAGAATCGAGCTGGAAGGGACCTTGGAGGTCTTCTAGTCCAGCCCCCTGCTCAAGCAGGAGACCCTATAGTACCGTTTCAGACAGGTGGCTGTCCAGCCTCTTCTTAAAAACCTCCAGGGATGGAGCTCCCTCGTCGACTCTCGCGGCCCTTACCTCGCACCAAGATCCGGCGGCAGTAATCCGTTTCGCCCGCGGGAGAGTGGCTGCCGATCTCCGCGGTGGGCTCGTGGGAAGGGCCGCTGGAAGCCGACGTCCCCGCCGCCAGGTCCTGGAGCTCCCCGCCGCCGCCGCCGCCTCCTCCGCCTCCCTTGGCGCTCTCTTTGCCCCTCGCCCGCTCGGAGGGGCCGCCGGGCTGGCCCAGGAGGAGGGCGCGTCTGCCAGAGCCGCTGCTCGCATCGCTCATGCCGGGGTGGAACATGGGCGCTTTCTCTGCAGACCCCCGTCTTCCTCCCGGCTACTTTGGGTGGCCCGCGGGGGACCGGGAAGCCCAGGGGGGCGGCATGGTGCCCGGCGAAGTTCTGCCAGTTTTCCCGCTCTGGAAGCCTCCGGCTGCCCCTGACCCAAGCGACCCCCGAAGTCCCGGAGCTGCCTCTCCCTAGAAGCCCCCGCTGCGTCGGGAAGCTGCAGGAGTCCTGGCGGCGGCGGGGGAGCGAGAAGCGCGGCGGTTCCGACCCTCTGCGAGACCCTCGGCCATGTCTGGCCCCCCGCCGGGCCGCTTCGGCGGGTCAAACGTCTCCGGTCCCGCCGGCGGGCCGGCGCGCTCTTTCCGTCTCCATCGCCGCGCTGCGCCCCTGCCTCCCGCCCGCCCGCCAGCTGCGCGCCGTCTCCCTCTGATGAGCGAAGGGCGAGCGGGCGAGCGCAGCCAGCAAGCCCTGCCTCCCCCCGCCCCGCCCGCCGGCCCAGGTTGGACCCTCCCCGGCTCCAGGAGACCCCGGCCGCGGGGGGGGGGGAGAATCTCAGCCAGAGTCCTCCCGAGACCCGCCCCTGGCGCTCGGTCCGCCTGCGCTCAGCGAGCCTCCCCCTCCCTGAAGCTGGGGGGGGGAGGGGTGGGAAGCGAGATGCGCGGGGCGGGGGGCGCGAACGGCTACACCCCCGCACGTAATTTCCTGCTGGCGGGGCCTGCCCGGTTCCTTCATTGGCGAACAAAGAACGGCCGGGCGGCTCCCGAAACACCCCGTCAGAGCAGCCCTGGAGGAGCGCGGTGGTTGCCCCCTGCCCGTTTTCCGCTGTTCTGGGATGCAGGCCAGGAAGCGCCTCCTGGGGGCTGATTCCTTCCCTTCCCTTATCTTCCCTTCCCTTATCTTCCCTTCCCTTTCCTTTCCTTTCCTTTCCTTTCCTTTCCTTTCCTTCCCTTTCCTTTCCTTCCCTTCCCCTCCTTTCCTTTCCTTTCCTTTCCTTTCCTTTCCTTTCCTTTCCTTCCCTTTCCTTTCCTTCCCTTCCCCTCCTTTCCTTTCCTTTCCTTTCCTTTCCTTTCCTTCCCTTTATCTTTCCTTCCCTTTCCTTCCTCCACATCTCCATCCATCCACCCATCCGCTGAGCTGGGAAAATGCGAGGCCAACGGATTGCACAGACAGGCTGCCCCCGGATAACCCCCAGGGGTCCTGGGAAGCCTCCCCGGTGTAACGGAGTCCGCGGCCCCCGCTCGCCGGCCTCTTGCCCTGCTCAAGCTGCTTCTTGTTCTAACCAGGCCCGACCAATCTATTCCGTGAGAAAAGGATAGACCCTCATTCACACGTGACCTTGCGCGGGTTCGCAGGACGAAAACTTTCGCCCTCAACGTTTGGGGCAAAGAGAGGGAGGGCGGAGCTGGTCCTAAAGCCACCCAACTGGTTTCCGCGCCCGAAGGAGGACCCGATCCTAGCGCAGCACCTTCCCCACTGCCCGGCGCTGCCTCTTGGGCGCAGACAGGCGCACCCAGCCGTTCCCCAGCCGGAAGGGAGAACTAGAATTCGCGTCCTCACAGCTCCCAGGGCTGGTGGGACGAGGACCGCCTTAGCCCCCCCCCCCGGGTGCCAAGATCTGCGGAGGAATCCGAGAGCGCCTTTTTCCAACTAATTGTAACCAGAATTTCGGGAGGAGAAGCTTGGCTGTAGTCTTCCGCCTGGTGGGGGAAATGCGGGATCCCCTTGGAAGACTCGCAGAGTTTCAAAACACTAGGTGTGTGTGTGTGGGGAGGAGTGAGTGGGTGTGTGGGTGTCGCCGCTTTTCCGACTGACCCCTTTGAATCGAAGGCAAGAGGAGGATTTAAATTCGGGGAAGGGGCGAGGTGGGGGGGGGAGAGAAGGGAAGGGAAGGGAACAAAAGAAGAGGAGAGGAGGGGAGGGGAGGGGAAGGAAAGGGAAGAAAAGAAAAGAAAAAAGAAAAGAAAAGAAAAGAAAGGAAAGGAAAGGAAAAGAAAAAAGGAGGGGAGGGGAGGAGAAGAGAAGGGAAGGGAAGGCTGGGTCGGAAGACAGGGGTCTCTGCGCCTTTCAAGCACACTCGGACTTTTGGCAAAGATGCCTTCCTAGACGGGGAAGACCCCCACCTACCCACCACCCACCCAGGTCATTTCCACACACCAGCTGGGGATGCTGTGTGTTGCTGCGTGGGCGGGTGTCACCCGTTTCTCCCAGGCAGTTTTTTCCTAGTTCTGGACTACGTTAGTTGGGGGAACGTTTCCAGCTTCCTCTGCCCTGGAGAAGCCCCTTCCTCGGGGCTGGGATAGCCTGGGCCTAGGACTCCCTCAAACCAAAGCGGAATTCTTTTTAATTCTCCTTTGCACATCTAGTTGCCAAAGCCGTTAAGGAAGAAAAGAGAAACCAGCACCTCCTCCCCCCCCCCCACGTTTTCCCGTGGAATTTATTAAGCGTATGGCATCTACGGAGGTCGTGCAATCACTGGTAGACAAATCGAAGTTTAAGTTAAGCGTCACCCCGTGCAATTATTTCGGTCTTCAAGCGGGGTGCTGGCCCAGGGAGACGGGCTTCAAATCCGAAGGAGAGAAAGAGTCGTTCCGGTTCGAACTCTTCCCCAAATTCCTCAGAATTTCGGATCCGGTTTGGGCGCTCCGTTTTCCCACTGACTTTGTCCGAGCCTCTGATACAACCAATACATACTCACACTCGCCAAAACAAAACAAGAAAAACCCTGTTGAATCTCCAGGACAAAAAAAAACAACCAAAAAAAAAACCAAAACCAGAATCCCGAAGGAATTTAGTCAGGAATTAGATTTTATTCGTCAAAGAAAATGGCAGGGCAACTAAATTTCATTTTTGATGTGTGCCATTGTGCCCACAATATAAAAATGACAATAAAGGTTATCTTATCTTATCTTAGAGGCACAAACGAAAGCTTTTGAATAGTGGTTAAAAAAAAAAAAGCAAAAAAACAAAAACAAAAACGGAGGAACCTGATTTATTTTTTTTATGGTGAAATAAAACCGGAAGAAATGTTTTTTTATTTAAAATTCTGACCGCTGCTCCTTTGGGAATGCCTGAAAAGTGATGTTTGTTTTTTTTAAAGAGAGGAATACAATAAAAACCTTTCCTTCAAATGCGAGCAGCCCCGTGAAAGGAGTTGCTGTGGCCTTAAAGTCCCTTTTTTTGTTTTTTTGCTGGAATTCAGGCATTCGTATTTTTCCCAGTTTGATTAATTGCTTCAGGAGCTTTTTCCTTAAATGCGGAAGGGATCCAGAAGCGAATTTGGGAGCTGAATTATTCCCCGGGCTGGGAATCTGCTCTAAGAACCAGCCTTGTACAAATTATATTCCTGTTTTTCCAAACTTTAAAGGGATATCGTCTTCAAGAAAAGGCAAAAACAAACCAACAAAAAATACACGCATACATCCATTCCTGTTTCTGCTGTCTTTTGCTTTTCTGCAATTTAGCAAAGTATTTTCTGTAAACCTTTTTAGCTGCGTTTGCTTTTTGTTTTTGGCAATAATACGAAGGTTTCACGTCCCCCCCTTATCTTTCGGACTGAGAGGCTTTTTCAATTTCTTCGTCTAGACTTCCTTGTGGTCTCCCATCCTGGGAATAACCAAGCGGAGACCTCCTTGCCTGTTCGATGGGGGGAGGGGGGGACACCCACGTCCTTAATTTTCTCACTGAAATGTCCGGGGTTCCTCGCATTTAAAGGAAGGGGTTTCTATTTTATTCCTCTCTTTTTAAAAATAATAATAATAAGTCATCACTTTTCAGGCATCCCAAAGGAGCAGCGGTCAGAATTTTAAACAAGAAAAACATTTCGTAGGGTTTTATTATTTTCACCAGGCCCAGAAAAACAAAAAACAAAACAAAAATGCCTTTGTTTTATTTCGAAGCTGGTCAGTATGAAGCGGCTGGGAAGAAGGCAAGGCCGGGGCCGGCTGGCTGAAGGCTTTATCTAAACAGAAGGGAGGAATGTAGGTGGAATAATAAATTATAAAAATAGGTTTTCACTCACAGAGCCCCCAGCTCCTGCCCCCACCGTGTATTTTGGCCCTCCAGAAAGATCTTCCTGTCCAGTCCGCCCTTCCTCCAAGGGGGCTGGACCCCACCAGGCTTAGAGGGGGTTAGGGGCGCCTTGCAACCAGCCCCAAACGACCCTCACCCCCACCTCTGCAAAAGGCTTTCCTTGACCCCGAACCGGCTCGGGGCAGGAATGGGCTTAGCAACGCTCCGGGCCCCTGTTCAAAGCCAGAACATCCAGCCGGTTTAAGGAGGACGAAAGAGCGATAAAGACCCAGCAACGGTGCGGAGATGCAGCCCAGGATCTGGGGAGGGTTAGGGTCCCCTGCGTGCCCGGGGGGGGGGGCGGAACTGCGCGGAGATGAAGGGACAAATCCCCGCAGCCTGGAAGAGGCGAAGGCGGGCCAGCAAACCGGGGTTGAAGGGAGCTAGACCTGCCGAAACCCCCAAGCCGTGGATCGGGCCCTCTTGCAAAAGGAGGGCAGGCGGGGCGCCCTGCCGCATTTGGGGGGCGAGAGGAGGAAAGGGCGGGTGGGCTTCCCCCCTTCAGAAGGTTAATCCCCCCCGCTACGCGTGGAAATAAAATAATAAAAGGGAACAAAAAGGGCGGCGGGGAGAGAAGACAATTGCGACCTTCCGGGGGGGGGGGAGGCAAATTAATTGCGGTAAAGCCGCCTTTAAACTGTGGCAAGGAATATTTCCTCCCGCCCCGCAAATGCCCGAGCCGGGCCCGCTTGCTCGCTTCCAGCCCGTTCCTCAACCTGCGGCCGAGAGGCGAGGGCGAGGCCGCCTCCTCCTACTGCTCTCCCTTCGGCCTCGCTTGGCCCAAGGCCCCGGCGCGCCTGGGAGGTCGAGCGAGACAGGCCAGGCTCCCCGGCTGGGAAAAGGGAAGGCGGTCGTCGTTCCACGCCGCGGGAAGGCAGCCGGCGAGGGGCAGGGCGCGCGTGGATCTTCGGCCCGGCTGAAATCCCGTCCATCCGCCCGCAGAGAGAGAGGGGGGGAGAGAGAGAGCCCCCCCCCGCTTCTCTTTCCGCAAAAGCTTCGTTTGGAGCCAAGGTCCGGTTCCAGAAAAGGCGGACTTGGAAGGCCCCCAGGCGGGGGAGGGAGGG
>JALGBA010001287.1:0-60819 GCA_023970755.1 Azemiops feae
AAATTAGTATTGACATAACTCACCCAATTGATACCTGTTGGCCTGAAAAATATTTAAGGTGTCTTATTATCTTACTTTCATGCCCCAAATATCTATCTTTCCTCTGGGAACAAAAAGGAAACTTTACATAACCTTACAAACTACAGCTCTTCTTCTGTATTTGAAGCCTTGACTAGCTCTAGCCCAGTTCTGATCTGGGGATATTGTAACTGGGAGTAGTGCTGTAATCTTGTCTACTTTAAATCATTTAGAAATGTATTATAACATCCTGATTCTGCCCGCCTCCACTTGTAGAAATACAACATAGCTATAACACTTTAGATTCAGGTCACCTTTAAACCAATCAGGGATCTCGGGTTTTGAAAAAAAAATAAAAAATAAAAATAAAAATGGAATATTCGGTGTTGGTAGAACAGTGCTGGTACTGTGATTGCTATATGGATGGAAGCTAATTTAAGAACTACTGATAAGCACTACAACTGCTTGCAGAAGAGTAGGAATGTAAAAGAATTAAACAGTTTTAGGCATTGTTGTTGTTGTTCTTGTTGTTTTGTGTCCCCAGCACCTCCATAGCAGGATGAGGTTAAGTAAGATGAAGCATAGGTTAAACATAGTAGGATGAAACTCAAGCTAAGTCCCCAGAGGAGAAAAAAAATCAGTTTCCCTTCTGAAAATGTATGAAGTCATCACAGCCACATCATGGCTTTTCTTCTTCGTTTTTTTCCCCTTCAAAGCAAAATTGTGTTATATCAAAGCTGCCAAAAATGTCTTCCAGAGCTGCCTTTAACCCACTGGTGTAGGTGGGTCCAGACATTTTAGCCCTTCCCTTTTGCATTTTTTTAATTGGAGGATTTTAAAGAATAAAATCAATTGCTTAAGTTCCTTAAAAATGACCCACTTTTAGGTATAGTACTTATGATCTATCATGCTCCTCAGGCCAATGGAAGTTGCACATACTTTCTATACATGCTCAGAGTTGCACAGGTATTTCCTCAGATGTGACAAATCAAATGATCATGCATGGTCTTTTAGGAAGTTGAGGGAGTAGCAGCTTTTGGGGAAATCCTGCATTGCTATGGATGTGTGGGGAATTTGGGCTGCCCCAAAGCAGAACATGAATTGATGTGGACATAAATCTGTGACAGAGGAAATGTACCCTGTAAAACAGAAAGTAGAATGGATTGGAATTATACTGATCCACGGTATTGGGGAATACAAATGTTTTAAACAATTAGATATTATTACAGTTAGATACCTCTTTCATAAGTTTAGATACCACTTTCATAAGATAACAATTAGATATCTCTTTCATATTCCAACTTGAAGGTGATGGAAAAAAAGTCAAATTATTCATATCATTTGAATGTTTTAAACAAATATAAAATTATTCATTAAATTTAGACCTATTTGATTTATATTCAAGTTATCAAAGTTTTATCTACACATTGTACACCATTTTTGAACATATCTACATCATGCATAATATAGAACAATCAATCTATCAATGAAGTTACCTTACTCTTTGTACTGTATGCCAAATTTTATACATTCATATTTTATAAAACCACATTATTACTTCTACATAGACATGGGCTGATGTGAACTTAATTCCCATTAAAATCATTAGAGTTAAATCACAATTAACTTAGCCTATTGATACGAATGAGACTAGTTCAGCAAACCTAGTTTGGATCCAACCCAGTGTCTGAAGAGGCCAGCTGACATTCTTAAAATGCTTTGACTTTTGTCTTATTGTTGCATCCATTAAATGTTATTAAGAAGTGTCTGAAAAATCACAGAGCTACACTTCTAATAGTTTGTAAACTATAGAGTCTGCACCAGGTTGAATTTGTTACATTAAATAAGCTTAACCCACTCATTTATTTCCCAGCTGTCTGCTGCAATAAAACAAGAACTGATGCTAATAAATAATTGAGCCAAAATGATTGTCTCATTCTTTCCCTGTTAAATTGTCCATAGCGTTCTGAATTCTATAATGGTAGAAAGTGGTAGAGTTCAGATATTTGGATTTTATATTATATACACCCTATAAAATATATTTTAAAACAACTGGAATAAAAAGCTAAAGGTACTGTACATCTCACATGTGAAATAGTAAAGGATTAAAAAGTAGAGACCTAAAGCTATCTAACTGGTATAATTTCTATAGAACATGTAATTTTCTGGGAGAGAGCAACAGGCTTTTTCACACAGTATCAAGTTACAGTTTTCAGATTTTTTAAAAAAGAAAACCATCATTCTTGGACTGATTATGTTCACAGTCCATGTGTGAACAGCCTCACTTCTCTGTATTCTCCAGCATGCCTAATATCCCCTCCTACTGATCTATGGTTTTCCAGTGCTCTTAAATCAGACTACTCTTTTTTAAATGCTTGTTATCTAGCATGGCCATCTCTCTAAAATTTTAAAATTAGTTTTCAGAAGAATAAAGACATATTTATTTTGCATAGGGGCCTTAACTGAAAAAGGGTATAAGAGTTCCTTAATTTGAATGGATGAATGGGGAGGAAGGGATATTCTTTAACTCCTCCCCAAAGTCATAAGAGAAAAGATAGTAGGATCCCATATTTTCTATCCATTTGTGAAAGTGGCTGAGAACAATTTTGAGAAGACACACTGCAGAAATGGAAGGAATCAAGAAACCCTTTTCCTCTCTTTGCTTCAAATGATCAAGCCTTTTATATAAGGAAAATAAAATCCCGTTAGTTAGCAAATATTAAATATCAAAGAATCTGCATGGATTGTCAGAAAGGAAAGAGAAGATAGGAACAAAGGATGAAGAATGTTTGTGAGAGTTTATGAAGCCTTGTGCTATGCATCTTAATGAACATCTACTTGTATACAGTCTCAACACAGTCTTGGTTTCAGATGTTGGCCTCTTCAAGTTATGGAACAGGGATGGTTAATCTATGATCTAGAGGTTATTTATAGGCTGCCAATAACCCATTTGTACTTTTCCAGCAATATGATCTTGTGCCACTGAGAAACAAGCAGCCACATTTTGGTTACAGATGGGTGTGGTTGCTGGGGGCATTAAAAAAAAAACAAAGCTGTGCTTTCCTGGTGATATCATTGGATGTCACAATGTGAGTTGCCACCTGAACATCTCAATTACAACCTATGAATCCTACTATAGAAGAAGAATAGGGAACATTTTGGTGGCTGAGGAACACATGTTTAACATTTTCAATGACAGATAGCAAATGGGTAGTTACATTGAATCAGTGCACATAGTTTGGTTTGGGGAAAAGTTCTGGGATTATCATAGTTCATTAATTGTGATCTGATCATTTTAGGGTTTATAATATACTTTTGTTCCACAAATATACTAATATACTGCGTGTTCCCCAAATGAAAATGGCAAAAATGGAGTTACAGTATCAGATTTCAGCAATCAAGATGGTAATGGTAATGTTCTAAGGCAGGGGTGTCAAACTGCTGGCCCATGGGCTGGTTGTATCATACGGAGGCCGCGCCCAACCCAGCTCCGGCAATGCAAAAAAAGTCATGCTATGTCGCGACATGTCATGTGACGTGGCGAGTTTGACACCCATGTTCTAAGGCTATAGATAGAGGAAGTGGAAATTGCAAATTGTATTTTAATATCGTAAAACTACCATTTTTGCATTTTTCTATGTAATGTCTCGCTTGGGCCTTGCACCTTTCCAGGACATTTGGATGGATTTTTGTTACTCAAGTCTGTTTAGTAGCAATTTATGGAATGAATGATGGCTGCTTATGAACAAAAGTTGCCATATTTTAAATGTCCAGCTGAATAATGAAATAATGTATAACTCACCAGGCAGTGCTGTTGGTAGTTTTACCAAGATACAGCCTAGTTTATTTGTTAAAAATGACTTAAACTTCACATATTGACAATAATTTAATTGAAAATGCCTGTAATTCATTTATGGGAGATCTGAAGAGGATATAGAAACTACTGGGTCCTCCCAAACACAGGTTCAGAAAAATACAATGAATTATCACTTTAGCCAATTTTCCAATCATTTTCAATGGTTAAAATGATAGACAATATTCTTGTGTGTAACTGTTGCAGACAAAAAAAGATGTTTCTTGTTTATCTTTAGTTGTTTCATCAGTTGGAGACCACCATGTTTATTTTAATGAAGTTAGAACTATTTGCTGTAATGATTTACTGGTTTATTTCAGGATCAAACAAAAGGAACAATGAAAGTCTGACTGAAGTTCCATCTGTTTACATTGTTTATTCAGTGGCTATTCTAGGAATTATAAGGCAGATGTGGAAGTGGCATAAAATACCCTGTAAGCGTGCATGTTAAAGAAAATAGAAGCAAATGTATTTCAGTGAAAAATAGAAATTAAATAGAAGGTTGCAAGGTGAAATCAGTATGTGTATTCAACTGCCAATATTTTATATAATGAAAAAGGGAAATGTGAAAATTATGGATCAGTAATCACAAGCAATGCTTGACACAGGCAGTTTGGTTTCTTTTCTTGTACAAGTCAGAGAGACATTATTCCTATACAGTAAATATGGTCCTAAATTATAATGATAGATTCATAGAGTGGAAGGGGCTATTTAGGCCATCAACTCCAATTTGTTGCTCAGAATAGATAGATATTCATATTAAAATATTTCTGAAAAATGACTTTCTAGCACATTCAGGTCACAAGCCACATGATCAGGAATACGGTGGTAACTAGTTTTCTATTGAATAGAGAGAGTCTTATACTATGCAACTATATTTATATAGCAAGGCTGTATAGCACTTCAGATTCACAGGAAAAAAGATGATCTAGAGCACACAAGAACAGGGATGTAGCATCTATTTGGAACTCGCTAAAGTAGCTGCAACCAATCCTGACTGCTCTCTGTTGCTATAGCACAGACCTAAGAAATGACATGTGTGATTAATAAGTTGTAGATAGATGCTACATATGCCCGCCTTCAGTCCCTTTGAAAGTGAAGCACTGCATAACTATCTTACAGGTGAACTTCAGTTAAATATAGATCAATTGTGGCAGGGCTGCCACTGCAATGTTGCTTACAATGTTTACTCAGTGTATTCACATAGATAGTGAGATTTTTCCTTTTCTATTGTGCCAAGCAAAAGCATAGATGGGAAAACAGAGAACAAGAACAAATGCAGATAGGTACCCCAAAATTGCATAATGGCATCAATAAAGCTGAAGCTGAAAATCCTGATCATGTGAATTGGAGTCCTTATGCAAGTGTGATGGTATGAACATGGTGATCTATTCTATCTTTCATGTAATTGCTTATAAATATTGCAGTAAACTTTACCACCACAATTCTGCTGTCTATCCACACATGCAAAGAAGACCTGTTGCAAGGTTTTTTAAATTGGCTTGTTATGCATGTTTAAAGTTTCCTACCTATCCTTGGCCTAATTCTTAAGACCTCATTTAATTCCAAAACAAATTATATTTTAGTTGTGGAAAGAGCAGGGAAATAAGCAGATGCTGAAAAAGAACTTACTATTGCCTAAGGAATTATCCAAATTTCCCACTTTATTGTTTTTAGAGTGTCATTTGGTCAGATGATAAATTGTTTCTTTGTGCTGGGAAAACACTGTATAAACAACATGTTTGGCTAATTATTTTATCTTGGGCAAATATACCCCAAGAGCACAGGTACAAGCAGATCCCCAGGTAAGGAAAATGCAGTCATACTAGAACTTCCTAAATCTGTTAAAGTCATTTCAGAAAGATAATACATTTCTATTAGGATCTTTTAGATATATTGAGCTTTCTTCTTTCTCTCACCTGTCTCCCAAACCCCAATGAACAATCAGGTGTTCTATTTTTGACTAATCCATTCAAGCCATTTTGAATGTTTGCTTTCTGTGGAAGGTATAATTACATATTTTGTAAATTTACTTCTAGAGCTTGCCTAGGAACCTTTCAAATCTCAAGAGCCAGCTAAGCCTGAGGTTGACCTAGATTCAGACTTCTGTCTGAAGCCCTGTTACTCTTTTCTGGACTGTGTAAGATTAATAGGGACAACTACTACAAGCAGAATGAGAACCTACTTGTTTAGAGAGAAATTTCCATCCTAAACAGCTCTGTGTTTCAAACAACTGCTTCTGAACTACCTTTTCACTTTTTATGATTGGTTCTGGTGTACCTGTTCTTGATTGTCTCGGACAAAAGCCTGAGAAGTGGAGTTCCATACAGAAGCATTAGGAAAGAGACAGAAATCACAAAAGTGATTGTTATTATTCTTGCTCCATGATTTGGTTAGTATATCATACCACATCCGCCAAAAGCACTGTTACCCCAGATGAAAGTCCTTAGCCAAGAGTGCTGAATGATGAGACATAAATTTAACATAATTGCAAAAATAAGATGTGAGACATTATTTAATATAGACACCATATAGACTATTGAAAGAGATTTCTTTGCTGCATGTAGTCACTCAGCCCACCTAAACTGTGCAATTGATAGCTATAATTGACCCCCAAAGCCTATTTTCCCTTGTTTCAAGCCAATACTTGAACCCATCATACTCATCAGAATCCTGGTGAGATATTGTTCTACTTCTTTGCTTTGTAGAATCTCTGCCTGACTAATTCTCTGACATTTCCCAACATCCCATAGCATCTGAGTTGCTTAGAACTAATCTCTTTTAGCCACCTTTGCTTGGTCTGCTAACAGTCTTAGCCAGATGCATATGATTACTGCTTGTATTCTTAGATCTGAAAAAGTTTACTTGGAACCATATAACTCATTTGCTCACCATGATTATATTACTTCCACTAAACTGTGTGCACTATTCTTCCAACCTGTGATTAGGAAATAATGTTTATGACCATCTTTCAATAGAAGAAAACATTTGACATTTCTTTAGCAGCCTTTAATAAGAACAGCTTTATATTTACAAAGCAAAATAGAATTCATTGGAAACCATACTAATACCCAGCTGGCTATAAAATATGAATGGCAGTTTGGCCACAATGTTATAATTTTCATTATCTAAGCAAGTTCTCATTTTCCTTGCTTTGGAGGCCCTCAAAATGTTAGTGGTAATAAAAATCGGTATACAGGTTAACCATTTTGCAAAACAGAAAAATTTCTAGATGTCTATCCAATTAAAAAAATATTGGCATTTGCATAAATACCAAGCTTTTCTTTTCCTAATTTTTGGATGGGTTTCTACTAGTAAAACAATATCATTTATGCCAAGTGCAGTTAAAAATGAAATAAAGAAGCTCTTTAGAATTCTTCTCCTACACTATTTTAGTTTTTAAAAAATCACACCTTAGGTTCCAAATGTTGAAGTGTTGTTATAATAATTAGAGGATTCATTCATTCCTTCTTTCCAAATATTCCTCATAGTTCATTCTGATAAAATATATTTGGAGACTTAGCTTTCTTTGCAGAGTTAGCGATGCTCTATCAAAATATAGTTGTTATATATGGTATCAGATTTCTAATGTGTGAATTCCAGCAATTCTCTTGGAGTTTCTATACTACAGATTTGACAAAGAAAAAATTAAGTGCTCTATCCAGAGAAGGTAGAACCTTTCTCCAAGCAAGAAAAGGTTCTCTGCAATAAAAAACACATGAGCAATGAGGAAAAAGACTGTGAAGTTTCTTGAAGCTATGTAAACAATATTTAATATGAACCTAGAACGAACTTTTACCTGAACTGATGCTAATGCTTAACATTAAAGTCATAACTACATCAACATCTTCTATGTAGTACCAAAATAGCAAAACTTTGTTTGATCACAGTTTGCTTTCCTCGTTTGGAGGAGCCATTCTACCCATACATACTCTGTTGGCTCAGTTGCAACAGAATATTAAAATTAGGAAAGAGTACGAGATCAGGACAAGACATATGAGAGAGAGAACTTGATGGTTTAAAAGGTTACCTGATTATAGCCATAGTCCTGAAATAATTCTTCAGTAGACAAATCAGTAAAAAAAAAAATCATCTGTATTAGTGATGACTGAGCAGCTGCATTTAGTAACAATAATGACACTATTGCTGAGAGAAACATTTTCACAATGATCCATGGGAATACTAAAACCAAACTACATTGTTTAGCTGAAACATGCTTTCCCTCCAGTAAAGTGCAGTGTTGCATATTTGAAAGTAAATTGAAGACATTATAGTTTAGAAAATATGACAAAGTTGAAAACTTAAATCTGCATTATCCTTGGAGACAGAAATAACTTATTTATGTCTATATATTTACTGGGTAATTTTTAGTGGTTTTTTTCATTGACAAAGAGAATAAAAAATTTACTAAGCCAAAATGACATGGGGCCAATTTGTTTCAGAAGCGTAAAGGTATGCTTTGAATATGTTCTGCTTGAGAAAAAAATAGAGTTGAAATGTAGGTCACAATGCTTGTTACAACATCTAGTGTTGGATAGTCCCATAAAAACTTCTTCCTGCAAAAACAGCTATTGATCTTCACAATGTTCTAAGAAAAAGAGAGATTTTCATTTTAGTAACTCAAGTAGTACAGTAATTTCGCAATTAACTAATGTTAATAAGAGAAAGATTTCTGACCATTCTGAACCTCTTATATAAATAATGAAGATCCTATAAATATTGATGGCATTGTGCTTTCTGCATAATAACTCTTCTAAAGAAAAACAGATGAACGAACCAAAGCCAAATAAATAATTATGCATGAATTTTTCATTTGTTGAATGCAATCTCACAACCTCCTCTAATTCTTCTCTGAATTGTTTCAGTTACTGAGTACAGAAGTACTGGTGAAAACATTCAAATTTATTGTTATTTCTACATATAATTTAATTGCAACAACACCATAGACAAATCATGGATAGGTTTTGGCCATAAACCTATAATAAGACTTACTGTATATATTTTCACTTAATAAAACACAATCTGTAATATTTTTCAACTGCCCTGCTTCAGAAAGCAATGGTCTAGTAGTTGTGATAAGATTGTAAGTGTAACATTGCTGACTCCTTCATTTAGAAAACTGTTCTATCAAGAAATATCATGTCTTTGCCATGCATAGAAATTAAACCAGATTAATAGAAATTAATGCCAAGCAAAGGTAGAAAAATATTTTTGAAAACTAGGAACAGTCTGAGGCATCGCACTATTTACAGTTTTTCAGGAGAATGGGGATGGAAGGCAGAGGGAGAAAAATTAGATTGGTGATATAAAAACATGTCACTTTTGTGAGTATGACATGATGAAGCAATGCTAATTGCTGCTAGAAAGCATATATGGTGCATACATTACTAAGCACTTTGTTAAAATAACAGCGGTAACATTCTTTTTTTTTTTATTAAATATATTTTATTGGATTTTTATGGGGGTGGAAGGGTTACATCAAGGTGCTTAGGAAACACCGTGGAGGTGGGTATATCAAACATCCAAAAAGACAATCACAGATATATAGCTCAAATTAATTCATTGAAAATTCCCTCTCTAATTCCCTCAAGTTAATACATTTCTAAATAAACTTCAAACAATCCTATCAAATATCAATCACATTTCAATTATAGAAATCCAAGTCCTGTTTTTAGGCTTTACTAATTTACAGTTACCATATTCCAATTAGCCTTAAATAGACATATTATTAATACTTTGGGTGTCCCTTTTTAACATAATAATTATATCTAAAATGAGTATATTATTCCCGCAGTAACATTCTTATATTTTCTTCATTAATACCATTTCTTCTCTTGTCACCAATCCCTCTTATTCTTCTTCTATTACAAAATAATTATCTTATTTAAAATAAAAATATCAAACCAACAAATAGGTTTCTATCTGACTTAAATATATATTCTATCAATTCATCTATGTCTATAAAAAATCTTTTTAACCCAGTAGATAAAGTTTACCTCTCCAGTAATTATCATATCTAAGACAAAGTATTATTACAAAGGGTATCCTCTTAGAAAATTCACGTACTCAGTTATTAAATCAGTCAAAAACTCAAAAGCCTTTTTAAACCCATTAAGTAAAACTTTAAAATACATTTTTAAATCTAACTCTTGGTTTCTTTCTGTGCCATACCGGTTTCCATAATAAAATTCCTGCATCATCAAACCACAATATTAGAGAGTTAATATTCCTCAACGCTTCAAATTGGTCAAAGTTCTCTTTCCTTTCTTCTAGTAGCCTTTGGATGATAAAAGCCGTTTTATTCCATGTTATAGTTGCTAGTTGTTTGTCCACATTATCACAGTTTTCAATAACTTGTATCGGTGAGTGTCAGTCTCTGTTGATGTTGATGCTTCAGGCATCTCAGTTAAAATTATTCTTTGATCATTAAGCTTCTCCATAGATTGCATTTGGGATTGTATAAAGTTGGTTTGTTCCTTAGTTTCCACAATTTCTCTCGGTGTAATTTCATAGTTGAGTTGTAGACATAATTCCTCTTTAGGTTGTAAATATTGCTCACTAGTCTCTTTAGCTCCAATCTGCTCCTTCTCCACTGTTTTTCGGCCTATAATTTGATCCGTCAAAGTTTGGAAGTAAGAGTTCATATCCTCCGTGGCTTCCAAGATTTTTTCCAATATAAGTTCATAGTCCAGCTGTGTGTTAAGTTCCATGTCAGTGGTGAACAGATCTTTTAATCTTTTAGTGAAGGTTTTATTTCACCTCCAATTCTCAATAGACCAAATCACCACACAGCTGTTTCAGTTATCTTACTCTTATCATCTTTTGAAGGTCAGAGCCATCCTCTAGCAATGAAAAAAATATACAGTTGCAGTAACACTTTTTGTCACAAGATGTCCTCAGCAGACTATAAGGTCTTTCTTTCTTTCTTTCTTTCTTTCTTTCTTTCTTTCTTTCTTTCTTTCTTTCTTTCTTTCTTTCTTTCTTTCTTTCTTTCTTTCTTTCTTTCTTTCTTTCTTTCTTTCTTTCTTTCTTTCTTTCTTTCTTTCTTTCTTTCTTTCTTTCTTTCTTTCTTTCTTTCTTTCTTTCCAAGTTAATAGATTTTTTGTTTTTCACGTTAAAAAGATGAAGAAAGGCCTCTCCAAAATAATAGACGCGTAGTTATGATAATAATGATCAAGTATAAAAATATTTTCAGGCCCCCTCAGTATTCCAGAAATTAAATAGTCAATAAAAAATTAACTGGTTGTTTTTTTTTTCAATTCCCAAAGCTGTTTTTCCCAAGTGCCCAAACGCTGCTCTCTCACAGCAGGGAAGTAATTCAAATACAAAAGCTTTTTACAGGAGAGTAATTAGGGAAAGAAGGGGGAGGAAAGGTCTCACCCAGATTCTCCATGGGGGTTCTTTGTGCTTAGTTGTTCTTCTGGCTTTCGGCTGGTGCAGCAAAGTGATCATCCATTTTACTGGGTGATCTTTTCTCCGACGGCCCTAAGGAGCTAGCTCGGACTGAGGAAGGAACTGCCGCTCTTCCCCAGTCAAACAAGGGCCTCCTCAACGGTGGTCGCCTCTCCGGGGCGACTTTCGACCCGATTAAGGGTCTACCGGCGGAGGAAAAACAGCCGGTGGGAGAGACGGATCTCTCCATGCGACTGCGTGTGCCGCGATCCGGAACCGGAAGCCAGCGGTAACATTCTTGACCTATGATCAACGATTCTCAGTCTTATACTACAGCCTGGATTTCTACATTTGTTGATGTACATTTGAACATCTGCCTATAAAACTGATTAAATTAAAAAGTAATTATTTTTTCCTAGTTCTGAACAGATTTTTCTTAGGTAGTATTCTAAATGGAAGTAAACTGAGAAATGCAAACACACAGGTACCCATACACAAGTTTTATTTTATGTAGGTTTTTTTTAACTACTCATTGAGAAAAGTGCTTGGGTAAAGATTTTATATAAGATTGTAAAGGTATTTTAAAAAAATTAATTTTAAGCATCAAGAGTTCACTTTTTACATGAGCAACTATGCAAATGCACATTTTTCAGAAAAAGGAAAAATTATGTAGAATGTGAATTAAAATTCTGGAAGGTGAATTAAAAACAGATGCAGCTGAATTGCAATCTGTATGTTTTTGAGGCAAGAGCAGTTTGCTGTCAGGGATGTGAAAAAAAATTGCATGAATGGAAATATTGATCCTATACTTGTCTTATAGCTTACAGTAAGTACATGGCAGAATTGTCTGAAACTGAATGTTAATTGGACGATTTAAAAACTTTTTTAAAAAAATGTTGACATGCATTTCCTCTCCAATCCTTTCTTTATATTATGTCCATCCAGGTAAAATAAGAACAAAAAGTAAATAAGGAATAACAGTATAATAGAATAATAGAGTTAGAAGGGACCTTGGAGGTCTTCTATTCCAACCCCCTGCTTAAGCAGGAAACCCTATATCATTTCAGACAAATTGTTGTACAATCTATTCTTAAAAACCTTCAGTGTAGGAGCACCCACAACTTCTGGAGGCAAGTCATTCTACTGATTAATTGCTCTGTCAGGATATTTCTCCTTAGTTCTAGGTTGATTCGTGATTATTTTTCATCCATTGCTTCTTGCCCTGCCTTCAGGTGAATATCATCATTAAATTTACATACATTTCTCAGCTGCAATTTTGCTTCTAAACATATGTAATCATTGTTACTGCTGTTATTTTTATATATTTTTATCACCTACACAATTACTTTATTCAATTTGTATGACCTCTCAAAGTTGTATGTGAAGAGAGTAGCTGTACAAATAAAATCAATCAATACAAAATATAAACCAGTCAATCAGTCAAATTGATGTCTGGTTTTGAATAGCTACTGAGAGCTGTGGAAGGGATAAAATCTTGGGTGTACTTGAGTGTGGGCAACAGGTCACCAAGATTTTATTTGGAGACTAGAATGGAAATATAATATGAAGTGCAATTAATGACTATGGGATGACTTTTAAGGATTTGTTATTCTTATTGGTAATTAATACCTTTCAGATGTTTTGGATCATTATGTCTGTAATTGGCTATGATAGTTGGGATTGAAGTCTGAGACTGAATCATAAAATATTTGGAGGGCATCAGATTGGCTACACCTCATTTATGGAGTTGAAAATGTGATCTACCTGTCTGTTTCCAGATTCCTATGCTATTTCTGCTGAGTATGTGTGAGATTGGAAACTAACACTACAACATCCTTCCTTGCCTGAAAAAAAAAGTAGACTAACTGGCTAGCAGTTTGCTTTTTTCTTCTATTTTTACAATCCATCTGTTTATCTCCTATAAATACAAGTTGAGATATTTGGAAACTAGTTGGGGAAGGCAGGGAGAGTGCGATATAACTGAATGAAAATATGAGCAAATGAAATCCTGGGACTTCCCTTCTAGAAAAAGGAAGCATTGTGAAACTGCCATATACAGTATTTGAATGACAGAATGAATCATGAAGAAAGATTGCATTTGAAAAGATTGAATTTGAAAAGAAATGAGGGAATATCATTGGACTATCTACCAGATATTATTGTTAGCATCTGAGTGACCAGTAAATTGGTGTGAATTGGACATTTTTATTAGACATACAGACTTTATTGTGCCATAAAGTATTGTGCAGAAAGACTCTTACTTTGTATACATTTTGTAGTTAGTTTAAAACAATTTCTTAAATTTTCTGTCGAACTGTAATGTGTAACAGATAAATGGACTTTTTTCACAAGGGTTGGTGCAAAAAAACATTTCCCAAGCTTATAGATTTTAGCATAAGCAACAGGAAAGTTAGTATCTAATGCAAGAGTTGGAAGTAGTAGTGTAGTGTCCTAATTGGGTACAGGATGTTTGTTTTGTAAAGGCTATACCATGAAATGGAAATGCTAAAACACTTTGCCAGGCTATTTTGTAAAATATACTTTTTTCTAAAGAGATTTCTTCCTTTCTAAATAAATAAAGAACAGAGGAACAATTGCCAGTTCGTTATCTGATCTCTAGAACTTCGTGTTAACACCAAAGTTTAGTGAAACATGCACAGGATGTTATTTTAAAAATCTGAAGACGTGATAGGAAGAATATATGTAACATCAAAGAATAAGCTTGTTATATTTCTGAAGTGTGACTTCAGTGAGTCTAAGTCAAATAATGGAGACTCATTTTTCTCTTAAATGTGGCAAGTGTAGTAGTCTTGGAGTTTCATTACTTGTATTCTAAATCTTTCTTTCAATATGTGTACATATATCTTTTTCATTGTAGAGATTTTTCCCTCCAAAGTCTGACTCCTCTGTGATTCCCTGCTGGGTTTATTTCAGACCAATGCTGAATAATTTTGAATCTAGCCAAATTCTTGTGCTAAACCAATGTTCTTTACCATTGTATTCAATGGATCATACGTTTTAACTCTACAAAAACACCACTATTAATATAATAAACAACTACTACAGTTTAAAAATACTTACTTGCTCAGGTATAATGAAATTATAACCCTCAATTTAAGTATAATTTCAAGTTATCAATTTCTTTTTTATTTATCATTCATGTTTGAAACAAGTGAAGTAGTGAAGTGAAGTGAAATTGCTCATGTACCCAAGACATCTGTGGGGGAGGGAGGGGCAAGGGAGGGGCAAATGACAAAGAGAGCAGTTATATTAACACCTAACTGAAAGGGACAAAGCTTGAGTAGTGGTACAATGCTGTTTTCCTTATTTTGATGAAAGTTCTTGATCCAGTAGATTTCTTTCTTTCTTTATGCATTTGCAATTTATGCCTTTGCATGTACAACTACACATTGTGAATGAATACAATGAGATTCCAGGTCAACTGTTTTGTGTGAATACAGGTGATATTGAAGCATCTAAATATATTGAACAATGTCTTGAAAAAACTTAATTAAATGGAAACTCACTTATTAATAAGACCTTACATGGCCAAAAGAAAAGAATGCCAACATTAAATGTTTAGCTGAGTTGTAAAACTGACATTACAATGAACTATCTTATGGGATTACCATGAGAATAAATATTGTAATGACTTTTTCTGCATTTATGAGTAAATAACATTTTTATTGGCTCCTGTTTTGTTTAGCTAATGGATCTACTTATTAAAACCCTGAGTGAACTAGAAGGTAATTAATACAACCTTGCTCACTTTGTGCTTAGATCATTTGTCTATTTTTCTGCAAAACACATGATATAACCATTAACCCACTCATGTTTCCTAGTGAGGGAATTTATTTCAGGCCAATTCAATATAATTGCTATTGAAAGTTGGATCAGACCACAGAGATACATGGTTTTGCACAGCTGCTGTTTAAACAATGATACTGCTGTTTAATACAAAGTATTATAAAATATATTTTTATATACTTTATCCCAGCAAAATTTTAATCCTAATGTTTAAGAGGAAGGTTCAACTCTCTGTATGTAAAATTAATATCAATGTATAATAATCATAACATTATTCCCATGAGTTAAGTGCAATTAACAGATTTCAAAACAAATAACAAAGACTAGAGGTCCATTTTTTTGGTAGTGTCTAGAATTATCCAGCCATTGCTATGTGGAATTATCAGAACAGTAATCACAACAGATTTTATGTCTTCTCAAGCATAGTTGGATTATGATAGCAATTGCCTTAAGCTTAAGTCATTAGTGGGGATCTAAATTAGTGAAACTGTAAGACTACTTTCCAACAAAAATATCTCCATTGTTTGGTGGATGGCCTATATTGTCCATCCCACCACTGGTGTCATGTTGGGTTTTTAATTACTACTGGCAATACTTTCCAACAAACATATCTGGAAGAAACTAGGTTGGGGTCGTATCAGGTATGCTTATATATCAATAGATTGAAAATTGAAGATGTGTCTGTTTTGACATACATAGGTGTTATAGACATAAAGTGAAGATCAAAGATGTTATGGGCATCTAGATCAGATCAAAGTTTTATCTGATGCAGTCTATTCTGTTCAATATGAATGATCACCTACCCATACTTTATACTTATCAGTATAAGAAATAAATTGAAAATAGTTTTCAGTATTCTCTGATGTTTTAAATATGCTGTATTGTATTAAACTAATTATCAGAATATATATGTGTGTGTGTGTCAGTACTAGCAAGTCTGTTAAAAATGAATATTGAGATAAATATCAAAATATCTCTCCTTAAGCTTCCCATCTTTCAGGGAAATATAAAAGTGTACAAGTGCAGAACTCTGTCAGTGCTATTATCCTGCTGCAGAGATTATGTATCCTGGGTCCAAGTGGCTTTGGACTATGGCTTCCATAATCCATAGCTGGCATGGCCAAATATGATAAGAACATCAACCCTAAATTCAAAAAACTAAAACCCACAAATTCAAAAATTTGCCAATTAAAAACAAAACGAAACAAAAACTCATAGCAGATTTGGACATGGTCTTTCATCTGGTGATAAATGTGTTTTCTGTGAAACTAGGCCTGAGCTCTATGTGCTACTGGAAAATGAAACCATTTTTGAAATGGAAGACACTGAATCCCATCCACCTCTTCTGCCCTATCAGAAGGTAATATTTGCTTTCTTGTTTGTCTCTCATATGAAAATTTAGTTAGGGATAGGTTGTTCACTATGGAATACAATATTTAGGTTTTAAAACAGTATAGAACACTGTGATCTATACACTGTGAAGATACACTGTATCTTCCTTCCTTCCTTCCTTCCTTCCTTCCTTCCTTCCTTCCTTCCTTCCTTCCTTCCTTCCTTCCTTCCTTCCTTCCTTCCTTCCTTCCTTCCTTCCATCCATCCATCCATCCATCCATCCATCCATCCATCCATCCATCCATCCATCCATCCATCCTCACATTAGTCTACTCCAGTGAGACATTACACATTACATTTAGAAAGTCCTGATTTGGCACACAACCGTATATCTACAATAGGAACCTGCAGCTGTGTTTTATCAAAACCATTTTTAATTAATAAAATAATAGGATAGAGTTTCAGTATGCCTCAAGCTCTACATAGAAAAATTTAATTCCTGATCTCACAAGAAGCTTAAGGACTATTTATATAGATCTGTGTAGTTCAATTATAGTAATTACCTACTACTGCCATTAACATTACTAAAGCCATACTGACATCTGCCCTCAAAAGTCTTGTCAATGCTTGAAAAATATAAACAAGAAACCAACCAGTTTAGCTACCTTTCTGCACACTGTTCCTCTTTTTATTTCTTAAAAACTGTGTTTTCTTTAACGAAGTACATTTCGTATTCTAGTAGTTACTTTAATAAAGAATAAATAGCTCCCCAGCTTGCAAAAATGGTATTTTTCTTGAAGCAAGCTTCCTTATTTCTTTCTTTAGTATATGATTGTTTGATTACCAAATACTTGCTCCAAAAATATTACATCTGTGTACTAAATTATTTGATGAATGGCACTTATTCAATAATGGATTGATTTATTCACTAATGGTTTATTCCATGATTTTGCTACTTCTATTTATTATTTATTGCTATAATAAACTTGTTTCATAATATTGCTGTATTTGTGAAGCCTTATAAATTACAACAATTGCAAAACAAAGCATATATAAATATATAAGTTATTGGCTTGTATTCTCTCCTAGAATTTAAGCAGGTCTTGATTTTCTGGAGTTTGCAATTTTATTAATCTTATGTAATAAAGTTTTTAATATATCTTATTATTATTTTTTAAAGCACTTGTTGCTTTTTAAAAAATAGTTGCATAGGAAGATGATTTTCAGAGGGAAAAATTGCAAGTAAATGTTGAATTTTGTACGAGGATTTTGCATCATAGAATGAAAAAAACTGCATGCATTCTTCAGTGCTCCAGTCTTATTTTTCTTGCGCTAAAGCCAGCCTGGTTGCATTGTTCTACTCAGTTGGAGTGTTTATGTGCTATATAATTACACTGTATTATTCGAGTAATTATACTGTATATTCCAGATCAGAACTGAAAAATTGCCCAATCAGCAGTGGGTGACTGCTATGTTGGCTTACTATACTACAGACCCTCGGTATCAGCAACTCTTCATCAATCTGGTAAGAGTGAAAGCAATTCTAAAAGCACACATTTTCTTTGCATACAATGTGTTTGTTATATCTTCTCTTCTGTTTATGACGGCTGTGTCAGTTACACTGATTTACATAAACACTGCCAATCCTGGGACAATATACTCTCAACAAAAGTAACTGAGTACAAACAGCATTCCTGAGTTTTAATTCATATTATATAAACATAACAGATGTTGATACAATGAGCCAACAAAGGGGAAAAAAAGGAAAGAAGAAAACAACCATTGCATGTGGGCCAGCAATTAAAATGTTCCAGATTATCAAAAAGATGCAATGTTAATAGAACATATCCTTTAAAAGTCAATATTTGATTTCTATGCAACCACGAAGACCTAGTATTCTGCACCAATTTTTTTTCAGTTTCTTTAACCATATCTCTAGTAATATAGGAATGAAAATCAGGGGGCTGATAAATAAATAAAAGAAGAAGAATCACGCCAGTCTGCCTACCCCTCTGCAAAATGTGCTATTTTTTAAAATGTAATTTTTATTGAAGGAATTTCTAACAAGATAATACTAGAAAAGAAAGAAAACAAGAAAGAATGATGAATAAATTAAGAAACAAAATAGAAATAGAAAAGAAAAAAAAATCCCAGAAAAAAAAGTGGCTTCTGATCTTTTTTGATTATGGTTGTAAATGCATTTATATTTTACCCTCTCTATCTAAAGTTACATCATAATTTCCTTCTTTCCATATATTTTTTCCAATCCTCAAATCCACAAATCACAAGATCATTTTTCTCTTTTGTTTCAGCATAAAGTCCATAAGGGTTTCCACTTACTGATAAATGTAGTTATTGATCTTTCTCTAATCGAACAATTAAATTTTTTCCCATCTTCCAATTGGCATGTATTTTCCATGGTTACAGCATCCTGGGATCAGTCTGTTGGAGAAGCAAGATTGACTTAATGACCACGTGATTTTTCTTAACAATCTCAGTGATTCGTTTAACAACTGTGGCCAAAAATGATCATAAACTCACTTAATAACCACCTTGTTTAGCAACTGAAATTCTGGTCCCAGTTTTGGTTGTAATTGATTTTATCACTTTAAACTACCAATGAGATGTTGTTGTTGTTGTTTTTTTTAAAAAAAGTTTCAATCTTTTTCTCTTAATCTGTTCTTTACTTTATCTTTCAGGATCCATATGTAAACAAATCAGCAGTATCAGTTCAAGCTAATTTCTCACTGCAACGCACATACATCATATTTCGGTCTCTGGGTCTTCGTCACTTAACAGTAGTTGATTTGCAAAATAAAGTTGTTGGCATAATCACTAGGAAAGATCTGATATCCTTCCAACTAGAAAAGAAACTGGGATCCCAAAAAGCATCACCTCAACCTCACTCAGATGATGAGCTTTTAGACTAGGAAATACCTCAAATGAAGTTGAACTAATCATCAAACATTATTGTATTCTTTTTTTGGTGATAGTGGTGGTGATAGTAGACTTAACATTTTTTCATAAGGAATGAAAGAAATATATAAATTGTTTATATCTGAAGATCTTAAATTGTAGTTTTTCAGCTCAAATTATACATGGCTAATGCTCAATTCCCATTGTGACTGTTTTAAAACGAATGAATGAATGAATGAATTTTTTGAATTCATAGGGAGGATATATATATATATATATATATATATATATATATATATATATATATATATATATATATATATATATATATATGTAGGTCTTTGGTAATTCGGGTTTTCTCCCGCGTAAAATTGAAAGTGTCTTGGCGACGTTTCGACGAAGTCTCATTCGTCATCTTCAGGCTGGTGTCTCTTCGGCCTCGTGCTTCTAGAAGCAATGTGTGATCGCAGCTGTTTCTTCCTTTTAACTGCCAGTGGAGGTATGAACTGATTGGATGGGAGCTTGGCTGTGTTCTGATTGGGTGGAGGTGTGTTTTGATTGGTTAGGGGCTTGGCTGTGCTCTGATTGGATGGGGGGTTGGCTGTGCTCTGATTGGCTGGGTGTGTGCTCTGCTTGGGTGGGGGCCCTGTTGTGCTCAGATTAGTCTGAGTTGCAGGGGGATTTGAGATGGAGAGCTGCATTGCTGTTGTTTGGCTTCGTGTTCGTGGTCGTGCCACATCTTCAAGGTGGGTGTCAGTTTGCTTCACGTATGAAATGGAGGGGTTTAAAATGGCCAATGATGCAGCTGTGGTCTGGTTTCTGGTCCGCGGTCGTGCCTCATCATCGGTGCGGGTTTGAGTCTGCTTTTTGCGTGGATGTGTGGTGGTGACATCATGTGTGGTCTTCGTGAGTGTGGGTCCAGTGTTGCTCCTTGTGCTAGGGATTCGTCTGTCAATAAGGCTGGGTTTCCAAATGGCTGGTAGGCGAGAGGTATCATCTCGTTTATTCATGCTGTGTGGGCGCTTTTCTATCTCGATGGCTTCTCTGATTATTCTGTTGTTAAAGTGTTCAGTTTTGGCAATAGTTCTGGTATTTTTAAAGTCAATTTTATGTCCTGTGGCTTTGAGGTGTTGGAGCAGGGAGGAAGTTGGTTCCTCTTTTCTGACTGAGTTCTTGTGTTCTTCAATGCGTGCACTTATTCTTCTGTTGGTTTGTCCGATGTATGTGGTGGGGCAGGCGGTGCATGGGATTTCATATACTCCTTGATTTTCTAACTCAATTTTGTGCTTGGGGTTTCTTAGGATGGTGGATATTTTTCGGTTTGTGCAGAATGCTGTCTTGATGTTGTGTTTGTGGAGGATCTTGCTGATTTTGTCTGTGGTGCCTTTTATGTATGGGAGGAGGGCTTTGCCGTTTTCTTGTTCTATGTCTTGGATTTTAGTGGGGGTTTCTTTTTGGATTAAGTTGGTAATCTTATTTCTTTGGAATCCGTTGGATGTTAGTACATTAGTGAGAGTGTGTAGTTCGGTTTTTAGGTGTTGTTCGTCAGCTAGGCGTTTTGTTCTCGAGATGAGTGTCTTGGCTATGGAGTTGATCTGTGCTGGGTGGTGGTGTGAGAGTGCGTGCAGATAGCGGTTTGTGTGTGTTTTCTTCTGGTAGATGGTGTGTCCTAGGGAGCCATTGGATTTCTTGTAGACTAAGACATCCAGGAAGGGAAGTTGCTTGTTAGCTTCTGTTTCCCTGGTGAACTGTATTTTGGGGTGTAGGCTGTTGAGGTGTGTGAGGAAGTTGTCTAGTTTTTCTTTCCCATGTGGCCAGGTTATGAAGGTGTCGTCTACGTATCTGAGCCAGAGTTTGGGTTTATGATCAGATTTTTCTAGAGCTTGGGTTTCAAAGTGTTCCATGTAGAGGTTTGCAATGACAGGTGAGAGGGGTGATCCCATGGGTGCTCCTTCTATTTGTTTGTATTTTTGTCCGTTGTAGATGAAGTATGTGTTGGATAGGCAATGGTTGGTCAGATCTAGGATGTGCTTGGGGGGGTTATATTTGTTTTGGATAGCTGTCAAGGCTTCTTGGATTGGCACTTGGGTGAAGAGGGAAATGACATCAAAGCTCACGAGTAGGTCGCTGGGCTGTAAGGTTTGTTTCTTTATGATCTCTATGAATTGGAATGAATTTTTTACGTGTGAGGTGATGGATTCTGTAGTTTTTTACGTGTGAGGTGATGGATTCTGTAGTTGTTTGGCGAGAAATTTGGCTAGGTTTTGTAGAGGTGAGCCTATGGAGCTGACTATGGGTCTAAGTGGGGTTCCTTCTTTGTGTATCTTGGGGAGACCATAGAGCTTAGGGCATCTGGATGACTTTTCTCTGGGAATGATTCTTTGCTGGATCTCTTCGCTGATGGGGGAGGCTTTTATTTTGGATCTAGTGGTTTTTTCCAGGTAGGTGGTGGGATCTGTGATTAGGGGTTTGTATGTGGAGTCCTGGAGTAGGTTGGTTAATTTGGTTTGGTAGTCAGATGTGTTCATAACCACCGTGGCGTTGCCCTTGTCTGCTGGTAGGATTATTATGCTGGTGTCTTCTTTCAGGTTAATTAGTGCTGTCTGTTCCTGTTTGTGTAAGTTGCTTTTGGGGGGTTTGCTGGTGCAGAGGATGTTGGTGATTTCGAGTCTGATTCTGTTAGCGTCATCGGGGTTGATTTTGGTCAGGCTGGTTTCAACTCCGCATATAATGGTTTCAGTGGGGATGTGTTTGGGAGCGACTGCAAAGTTGAATCCTTTGGAAAGGACATTGGTTTCGGCTTTGGTGAGGATCCTATCTGAGATGTTATGCACTGTTTGTTTCATGTGTGGTTGTGAGGGAGGAAGGGTTTGTTTCTGGCGTTCCTGTAGTCTTCGGAATTTGTTGGTATGTGTGTCTGTCTTGAGGGTGGTCTGTGTTTCGGCTCTCCAGACGGCGAGTTGTTTGGATTTGTCCCAAAGTGCGGGGTGGATCTTGTTGCTGAGTTTGAGGTGAAGTGTGAGGAGATCTTTGTTGATTCGGTCTAGGAGGAATCTTTTTGTGTGAAGTTCATTTCTGATTAGGGCCAACTCTGTTCTTTTCAGGATGCGTTTGGTGGCTGCAGAGTTGGAGTGGAATTTCAATTGGAAGCATGTGGGGGTTAAATTTTGATCTCGGCAGTTGCGTAAGAATGCGAGGTCACATAGAATGGAAGCTCTTTGGACTTCGAGTTTTTCATAGGTCCTGGTCAGATGGTAGATTTCCTCCCCGTAGAGGTACGATATTTGTTTTCTGAGGTTTTCACGGGTGTTTGTATGTAGGTCTTTGGTAATTCGGGTTTTCTCCCGTGTAAAATTGGAAGTGTCTTGGCGACGTTTCGACGAAGTCTCATTCGTCATCTTCAGGCTGGTGTCTCTTCGGCCTCGTGCTTCTGGAAGCAATGTGTGATCGCAGCTGTTTCTTCCTTTTAACTGCCAGTGGAGGTATGAACTGATTGGATGGGAGCTTGGCTGTGTTCTGATTGGGTGGAGGTGTGTTCTGATTGGTTAGGGGCTTGGCTGTGCTCTGATTGGATGAGGGGTTGGCTGTGCTCTGATTGGCGGGGGGTGTGCTCTGCTTGGGTGGGGGCCCTGTTGTGCTCAGATTAGTCTGAGTTGCAGGGGGATTTGAGATGGAGAGCTGCATTGCTGTTGTTTGGTTTCGCGTTCGTGGTCGTGCCACATCTTCAAGGTGGGTGTCAGTTTGCTTCACGTATGAAATGGAGGGGTTTAAAATGGCCAATGATGCAGCTGTGGTCTGGTTTCTGGTCTGCGGTTGTGCCTCATCATCGGTGCGGGTTTGAGTCTGCTTTTTGCGTGGATGTGTGGTGGTGACATCATGTGTGGTCTTCGTGAGTGTGGGTCCAGTGTTGCTCCTTGTGCTAGGGATTCGTCTGTCAATAAGGCTGGGTTTCCAAATGGCTGGTAGGCGGGAGGTATCATCTCGTTTATTCATGCTGTGTGGGCGTTTTTTCTATCTCGATGGCTTCTCTGATTATTCTGTTGTTAAAGTGTTCGGTTTTGGCAATAGTTCTGGTATTTTTAAAGTCAATTTTATGTCCTGTGGCTTTGAGGTGTTGGACCAGGGAGGAAGTTGGTTCCTCTTTTCTGACTGAGTTCTTGTGTTCTTCAATGCGTGCACTTATTCTTCTGTTGGTTTGTCCGATGTATGTGGTGGGGCAGGCGGTGCATGGGATTTCATATACTCCTTGATTTTCTAACTCAATTTTGTCTTTGGGGTTTCTTAGGATGGTGGATATTTTTCGGGTTGTGCAGAATGCTGTCTTGATGTTGTGTTTGTGGAGGATCTTGCTGATTCTGTCTGTGGTGCCTTTTATGTATGGGAGGAGGGCTTTGCCGTTTTCTTGTTCTCTGTCTTGGATTTTAGTGGGGGTTTCTTTTTGGATTACGTTGGTAATCTTATTTCTTTGGAATCCGTTGGATGTTAGTACGTTAGTGAGAGTGTGTAGTTCGGTTTTTAGGTGTCGTTCGTCAGCTAAGCGTTTTGTTCTCGAGATGAGTGTCTTGGCTACGGAGTTGATCTGTGCTGGGTGGTGGTGTGAGAGTGCGTGCAGATAGCGGTTGTGTGTGTTTTCTTCTGGTAGATGGTGTGTCCTAGGGAGCCATTGGATTTCTTGTAGACTAAGACATCCAGGAAGGGAAGTTGCTTGTTAGCTTCTGTTTCCATGGTGAACTGTATTTTGGGGTGTAGGCTGTTGAGGTGTGTGAGGAAGTTGTCTAGTTTTTCTTTCCCATGTGGCCAGATTATGAAGGTGTCGTCTACGTATCTGAGCCAGAGTTTGGGTTTGTGATCAGATTTTTCTAGAGCTTGGGTTTCAAAGTGTTCCATGTAGAGGTTTGCAATGACAGGTGAGAGGGGTGACCCCATGAGTGCTCCTTCTATTTGTTTGTATTTTTGTCCGTTATAGATGAAGTATGTGTTGGATAGGCAATGGTTGGTCAGATCTAGGATGTGCTTGGGGGGGTTATATTTGTTTTGGATAGCTGTCAAGGCTTCTTGGATTGGCACTTGGGTGAAGAGGGAAATGACATCAAAGCTTACGAGTAGGTCGCTGGGCTGTAAGTTTTGTTTCTTTATGATCTCTATGAATTGGAATGAATTTTTTACGTGTGAGGTGATGGATTCTGAATAGGGCTGTAGTTGTTTGGCGAGAAATTTGGCTAGGTTTTGTAGAGGTAAGCCTATGGAGCTGACTATGGGTCTAAGTGGGGTTCCTTCTTTGTGTATCTTGGGGAGACCATAGAGCTTGGGGCATCTGGATGATTTTTCTCTGGGAATGATTCTTTGCTGGATCTCTTCGCTGATGGGGGAGGCTTTTATTTTGGATCTAGTGGTTTTTTCCAGGTAGGTGGTGGGATCTGTGATTAGGGGTTTGTATGTGGAGTCCTGGAGTAGGTTGGTTAATTTGGTTTGGTAGTCAGATGTGTTCATAACCACCGTGGCATTGCCCTTGTCTGCTGGTAGGATTATTATGCTGGTGTCTTCTTTCAGGTTAAGTAGTGCTGTCTGTTCCTCTTTGTGTAAGTTGCTTTTGGGTGGCTTGCTGATGCAGAGGATGTTGGAGATTTCGAGTCTGATTCTGTTAGCGTCGTCGGGGTTGATTTTGGTCAGGCTGGTTTCAACTCCGCATATAATGGTTTCCGTGGGGATGTGTTTGGGAGCGACTGCAAAGTTGAATCCTTTGGAAAGGACATTGGTTTCGGCTTTGGTGAGGATCCTATCTGAGATGTTATGCACTGTTTGTTTCATGTGTGGCTGTGAGGGAGGAGGGGTTTGTTTCTGGCGTTCTTGTAGTCTTCGGAATTTGTTGGTGTGTGTGTCTGTCTTGAGGGTGGTCTGTGTTTCGGCTCTCCAGACGGCGAGTTGTTTGGATTTGTCCCAAAGTGCGGGGTGGATCTTGTTGCTGAGTCTGAGGTGAAGCGTGAGGAGATCTTTGTTGATTCGGTCTAGGAGGAATCTTTTTGTGTGAAGTTCATTTCTGATTAGGGCCAATTCTGTTCTTTTCAGGATGCGTTTGGTGGCTGCAGAGTTGGAGTGGAATTTCAATTGGAAGCATGTGGGGATTAAATTTTGATCTCGGCAGTTGTGTAAGAATGCGAGGTCACATAAAATGGAAGCTCTTTGGACTTCGAGTTTTTCATAGGTCCTGGTCAGATGGTAGATTTCCTCCCCGTAGAGGTACAATATTTGTTTTCTGAGGTTTTCACGGGTGTTTGTATGTAGGTCTTTGGTAATTCAGGTTTTCTCCCGCGTAAAATTGGAAGTGTCTTGGCGACGTTTTGATGAAGTCACATTCGTCATCTTCAGGCTGGCGTCTTCGGCTTCGTGCTTCTAGGAGCAATGTGTGATCGCAGCTGTTTCTTCCTTTTAACTGCCAGTGGGGGTATGAACTGATTGGGTGGGAGCTTGGCTGTGTTCTGATTGGGTGGAGGTGTGTTCTGATTGGTTAGGGGCTTGGCTGTGCTCTGATTGGATGGGGGCTTGGCTGTGCTCTGATTGGATGTGGGTGTGCTCTGCTTGGGTGGGGGCCCTGTTGTGCTAGGATTAGTCTGAGTTGCAGGGGAATTTGAGATGGAGAGCTGCATTGCTGTAGTTTGGCTTCGCGTTCGTGGTCGTGCCACATCTTCAAGGTGGGTGTCAGTTTGCTTCACGTATGGAATGGAGGGGTTTAAAATGGCCAATGATGCAGCTGTGGTCTGGTTTCTGGTCCGCGGTCGTGCCTCATCATCGGTGCGGGTTTGAGTCTGCTTTTTGTGTGGATGTGTGGTGGTGACATCATGTGTGGTCTTTGTGAGTGTGGGTCCAGTGTTGCTCCTTGTGCTAGGGATTCGTCTGTCAATAAGGCTGGGTTTCCAAATGGCTGGTAGGCGGGAGGTATCATCTCGTTTATTCATGCTGTGTGGGCGTTTTTCTATCTCGATGGCTTCTCTGATTATTCTGTTGTTAAAGTGTTCAGTTTTGGCAATAGTTCTGGTATTTTTAAAGTCAATTTTATGTCCTGTGGCTTTGAGGTGTTGGACCAGGGAGGAAGTTGGTTCCTCTTTTCTGACTGAGTTCTTGTGTTCTTCAATGCGTGCGCTTATTCTTCTGTTGGTTTGTCCGATGTATGTGGTGGGGCAGGCGGTGCATGGGATTTCATATACTCCTTGATTTTCCAACTCAATTTTGTCTTTGGGGTTTCTTAGGATGGTAGATATTTTTCGGTTTGTGCAGAATGCTGTCCTGATGTTGTGTTTGTGGAGGATCTTGCTGATTTTGTCTGTGGTGCCTTTTATGTATGGGAGGAGGACTTTGCCGTTTTCTTGTTCTATGTCTTGGATTTTAGTGGGGGTTTCTTTTTGGATTAAGTTGGTGATCTTATTTCTTTGGAATCCATTGGATGTTAGTACATTAGTGAGAGTGTGTAGTTCGGTTTTTAGGTGTTGTTCGTCAGCTAAGCGTTTTGTTCTCGAGATGAGTGTCTTGGCTACGGAGTTGATCTGTGCTGGGTGGTGGTGTGAGAGTGCGTGCAGATAGCGGTTTGTGTGTGTTTTCTTCTGGTAGATGGTGTGTCCTAGGGAGCCATTGGATTTCTTGTAGACTAAGACATCCAGGAAGGGAAGTTGGTTGTTAGCTTCTGTTTCCATGGTGAACTGTATTTTGGGGTGTAGGCTGTTGAGGTGTGTGAGGAAGTTGTCTAGTTTTTCTTTCCCATGTGGCCAGATTATGAAGGTGTCGTCTACATATCTGAGCCAGAGTTTGGGTTTGTGATCAGATTTTTCTAGAGCTTGGGTTTCAAAGTATTCCATGTAGAGGTTTGCAATGACAGGTGAGAGGGGTGATCCCATGGGTGCTCCTTCTATTTGTTTGTATTTTTGTCCATTGTAGATGAAGTATGTGTTGGATAGGCAATGGTTGGTCAGATCTAGGATGTGCTTGGGAGGGTTATATTTGGTTTGGATAGCTGTCAAGGCTTCTTTGATTGGCACTTGGGTGAAGAGGGAAATGACATCAAAGCTCACAAGTAGGTCGCTGGGCTGTAAGTTTTGTTTCTTTATGATCTCTATGAATTGGAATGAGTTTTTTACGTGTGAGGTGATGGATTCTGCATAGGGCTGTAGTTGTTTGGTGAGAAATTTGGCTAGGTTTTGTAGAGGTGAGCCTATGGAGCTGACTATGGGTCTAAGTGGGGTTCCATCTTTGTGAATCTTGGGGAGACCATAGAGCTTAGGGCATCTGGATGATTTTTCTCTGGGAATGATTCTTTGCTGGATCTCTTCGCTGATGGGGGAGGCTTTTATTTTGGATCTAGTGGTTTTTTCCAGGTAGGTGGTGGGATCGGTGTTTAGGGGTTTGTATGTGGAGTCTTGGAGTAGGTTGGTTAATTTGGTTTGGTAGTCAGATGTGTTCATAACCACCGTGGCGTTGCCCTTGTCTGCTGGTAGGATTATTATGCTGGTGTCTTCTTTCAGGTTAAGTAGTGCTATCTGTTCCTCTTTGTGTAAGTTGCTTTTGGGTGGCTTGCTGGTGCAGAGGATGTTGGTGATTTCGAGTCTGATTCTGTTAGCGTCGTCGGGGTTGATTTTGGTCAGGCTGGTTTCAACTCCGCATATAATAGTTTCAGTGGGGATGTGTTTGGGAGCGACTGCAAAGTTGAATCCTTTGGAAAGGACATTGGTTTCGGCTTTGGTGAGGATCCTATCTGAGATGTTATGCACTGTTTGTTTCATGTGTGGCTGTGAGGGAGGAGGGGTTTGTTTCTGGCATTCTTGTAGTCTTCGGAATTTGTTGGTGTGTGTGTCTGTCTTGAGGGTGGTCTGTGTTTCGGCTCTCCAGACGGTGAGTTGTTTGGATTTGTCCCAAAGTGCGGGGTGGATCTTGTTGCTGAGTTTGAGGTGAAGTGTGAGGAGATCTTTGTTGATTCGGTCTAGGAGGAATCTTTTTGTGTGAAGTTCATTTCTGATTAGGGCCAACTCTGTTCTTTTCAGGATGCGTTTGGTGGCTGCAGAGTTGGAATGGAATTTCAATTGGAAGCATGTGGGGATTAAATTTTGATCTCGGCAGTTGCGTAAAAATGCGAGGTCACATAGAATGGAAGCTCTTTGGACTTCGAGTTTTTCATAGGTCCTGGTCAGATGGTAGATTTCCTCCCTGTAGAGGTACGATATTTGTTTTCTGAGGTTTTCACGGGTGTTTGTATGTAGGTCTTTGGTAATTCGGGTTTTCTCCCGCGTAAAATTGAAAGTGTCTTGGCGACGTTTCGACGAAGTCTCATTCGTCATCTTCAGGCTGGTGTCTCTTCGGCCTCGTGCTTCTAGAAGCAATGTGTGATCGCAGCTGTTTCTTCCTTTTAACTGCCAGTGGAGGTATGAACTGATTGGATGGGAGCTTGGCTGTGTTCTGATTGGGTGGAGGTGTGTTCTGATTGGTTAGGGGCTTGGCTGTGCTCTGATTGGATGGGGGGTTGGCTGTGCTCTGATTGGCGGGGGGTGTGCTCTGCTTGGGTGGGGGCCCTGTTGTGCTCAGATTAGTCTGAGTTGCAGGGGGATTTGAGATGGAGAGCTGCATTGCTGTTGTTTGGCTTCGCGTTCGTGGTCGTGCCACATCTTCAAGGTGGGTGTCAGTTTGCTTCACGTATGAAATGGAGGGGTTTAAGATGGCCAATGATGCAGCTGTGGTCTGGTTTCTGGTCCGCGGTCGTGCCTCATCATCGGTGCAGGTTTGAGTCTGCTTTTTGCGTGGATGTGTGGTGGTGACATCATGTGTGGTCTTCGTGAGTGTGGGTCCAGTGTTGCTCCTTGTGCTAAGGATTCGTCTGTCAATAAGGCTGGGTTTCCAAATGGCTGGTAGGCGGGAGGTATCATCTCGTTTATTCATGCTGTGTGGGCGTTTTTCTATCTCGATGGCTTCTCTGATTATTCTGTTGTTAAAGTGTTCAGTTTTGGCAATAGTTCTGGTATTTTTAAAGTCAATTTTATGTCCTGTGGCTTTGAGGTGTTGGACCAGGGAGGATGTTCGTTCCTCTTTTCTGACTGAGTTCTTGTGTTCTTCAATGCGTGCGCTTATTCTTCTGTTGGTTTGTCCGATGTATGTGGTGGGGCAGGCAGTGCATGGGATTTCATATACTCCTTGATTTTCTAACTCAATTTTGTCTTTGGGGTTTCTTAGGATGGTGGATATTTTTCGGTTTGTGCAGAATGCTGTCTTGATGTTGTGTTTGTGGAGGATCTTGCTGATTTTGTCTGTGGTGCCTTTTATGTATGGGAGGAGGGCTTTGCCGTTTTCTTGTTCTATGTCTTGGATTTTAGTGGGGGTTTCTTTTTGGCTTAAGTTGGTAATCTTATTTCTTTGGAATCCGTTGGATGTTAGTACATTAGTGAGAGTGTGTAGTTCGGTTTTTAGGTGTTGTTCGTCAGCTAAGCGTTTTGTTCTCGAGATGAGTGTCTTGGCTACGGAGTTGATCTGTGCTGGGTGGTGGTGTGAGAGTGCGTGCAGATAGCGGTTTGTGTGTGTTTTCTTCTGGTAGATGGTGTGTCCTAGGGAGCCATTGGATTTCTTGTAGACTAAGACATCCAGAAAAGGAAGTTGCTTGTTAGCTTCTGTTTCCATGGTGAACTGTATTTTGGGGTGTAGGCTGTTGAGGTGTGTGAGGAAGTTGTCTAGTTTTTCTTTCCCATGTGGCCAGATTATGAAGGTGTCGTCTACGTATCTGAGCCAGAGTTTGGGTTTGTGATCAGATTTTTCTAGGGCTTGGGTTTCAAAGTGTTCCATGTAGAGGTTTGCAATGACAGGTGAGAGGGGTGATCCCATGGGTGCTCCTTCTATTTGTTTGTATTTTTGTCCGTTGTAGATGAAGTATGTGTTGGATAGGCAATGGTTGGTCAGATCTAGGATGTGCTTGGGGGGGTTATATTTGTTTTGGATAGCTGTCAAGGCTTCTTGGATTGGCACTTGGGTGAAGAGGGAAATGACATCAAAGCTCACGAGTAGGTCGCTGGGCTGTAAGGTTTGTTTCTTTATGATCTCTATGAATTGGAATGAATTTTTTACGTGTGAGGTGATGTATTCTGAATAGGGCTGTAGTTGTTTGGCGAGAAATTTGGCTAGGTTTTGTAGAGGTGAGCCTATGGAGCTGACTATGGGTCTAAGTGGAGTTCCTTCTTTGTGTATCTTGGGGAGACCATAGAGCTTAGGGCATCTGGATGACTTTTCTCTGGGAATGATTCTTTGCTGGATCTCTTCGCTGATGGGGGAGGCTTTTATTTTGGATCTAGTGGTTTTTTCCAGGTAGGTGGTGGGATCTGTGATTAGGGGTTTGTATGTGGAGTCCTGGATGGAGCTCCCATCCAATCAGTTCATACCTCCACTGGCAGTTAAAAGGAAGAAACAGCTGCGATCACACATTGCTTCTAGAAGCACGAGGCCGAAGAGACACCAGCCTGAAGATGACGAATGAGACTTCGTCGAAACGTCGCCAAGACACTTTCAATTTTACGCGGGAGAAAACCCGAATTACCAAAGACCTACATACAAACACCCGTGAAAATCTCAGAAAACAAATATCGTACCTCTATGGGGAGGAAATCTACCATCTGACCAGGACCTATGAAAAACTCGGAATCCAAAGAGCTTCCATTCTATGTGACCTCGCATTCTTACGCAACTGCCGAGATCAAAATTTAATCCCCACATGCTTCCAATTGAAATTCCACTCCAAGTCTGCAGCCACCAAACGCATCCTGAAAAGAACAGAGTTGGCCCTAATCAGAAATGAACTTCACATGAAAAGATTCCTCCTAGACCGAATCAACAAAGATCTCCTCACACTTCACCTCAAACTCAGCAACAAGATCCACCCCGCACTTTGGGACAAATCCAAACAACTCGCCGTCTGGAGAGCCGAAACACAGACCACCCTCAAGACAGACACACATACCAACAAATTCCGAAGACTACAGGAACGCCAGAAACAAACCCTTCCTCCCTCACAGCCACACATGAAACAAACAGTGCATAACATCTCAGATAGGATCCTCACCAAAGCCGAAACCAATGTCCTTTCCAAAGGATTCAACTTTGCAGTCGCTCCCAAACACATCCCCACTGAAACCATTATATGCGGAGTTGAAACCAGCCTGACCAAAATCAACCCCGATGACGCTAACAGAATCAGACTCGAAATCACCAACATCCTCTGCACCAGCAAACCCCCCAAAAGCAACTTACACAAAGAGGAACAGACAGCACTAATTAACCTGAAAGAAGACACCAGCATAATAATCCTACCAGCAGACAAGGGCAACGCCACGGTGGTTATGAACACATCTGACTACCAAACCAAATTAACCAACATACTCCAGGACTCGACATACAAACCCCTAATCACAGATCCCACCACCTACCTGGAAAAAACCACTAGATCCAAAATAAAAGCCTCCCCCATCAGCGAAGAGATCCAGCAAAGAATCATTCCCAGAGAAAAATCATCCAGATGCCCTAAGCTCTATGGTCTCCCCAAGATACACAAAGAAGGAACCCCACTTAGACCCATAGTCAGCTCCATAGGCTCACCTCTACAAAACCTAGCCAAATTTCTTGCCAAACAACTACAGCCCTATTCAGAATCCATCACCTCACACGTAAAAAATTCATTCCAATTCATAGAGATCATAAAGAAACAAACCTTACAGCCCAGTGACCTACTCGTGAGCTTTGATGTCATTTCCCTCTTCACCCAAGTGCCAATCCAAGAAGCCTTGACAGCTATCCAAAACAAATATAACCCCCCCAAGCACATCCTAGATCTGACCAACCATTGCCTATCCAACACATACTTCATCTATAACGGACAAAAATACAAACAAATAGAAGGAGCACCCATGGGGTCACCCCTCTCACCTGTCATTGCAAACCACTCTACATGGAACACTTTGAAACCCAAAGCTCTAGAAAAATCTGATCATTAAACCCAACTCTGGCTCGTCAGATACGCCGACGACACCTTCATTAATATGGCCACAGGGGAAAGAAAAACTAGGACAACTTCCTCAACACCCTCAACAGCCTACACCCCAAACTACAGTTCACCATCGGAAACAGAAGCTAACAAGCAACTTCCCTTCCTGGATATCTTAGTCTACAAGAAATCCAATGGCTCCCTAGGACACACCATCTACCAGAAGAAAACACACACAAACCGCTATCTGCACGCACTCTCACACCAACACCCAGCACAGATCAACTCCGTAGCCAAGACACTCATCTCGAGAACAAAACGCTTAGCTGACGAACAACACCTAAAAACCAAACTACACACTCTCACTAATGTACTAACATCCAACGGATTCCAAAGAAATAAGATTACCAACTTAATCCAAAAAGAAACCCCCACTAAAATCCAATACATAGAACAAGAAAACGGCAAAGCCCTCCTCCCATACATAAAAGGCACCACAGACAAAATCAGCAAGATCCTCCACAAACACAATATCAAGACAGCATTCTGCACAAACCGAAAAATATCCACCATCCTAAGAAACCCCAAGGACAAAATTGAGTTAGAAAATCAAGGAGTATATGAAATCCCATGCACCGCCTGCCCCACCACATACATCGGACAAACCAACAGAAGAATAAGTGCACGCATTGAAGAACACAAGAACTCAGTCAGAAAAGAGGAACCAACTTCCTCCCTGGTCCAACACCTCAAAGACACAGGACATAAAATTGACTTTAAAAATACCAGAACTATTGCTAAAACCGAACACTTTAACAACAGAATAATCAGAGAAGCCATCGAGATAGAAAAACGCCCACACAGCATGAATAAACGAGATGATACCTCCCGCCTACCAGCCATTTGGAAACCCAGCCTTATTGACAGACGAATCCCTAGCACAAGGAGCAACACTGGACCCACACTCACGAAGACCACACATGATGTCACCACCACACATCCACGCAAAAAGCAGACTCAAACCCGCACCGATGACGAGGCACGACCGCGGACCAGAAACCAGACCACAGCTGCATCATTGGCCATTTTAAACCCCTCCATTTCACACGTGAAGCAAACTGACACCCACCTTGAAGATGTGGCACGACCACGAACGCGAAGCCAAACAACAGCAATGCAGCTCTCCATCTCACATCCCCCTGCAACTCAGACTAATCTGAGCACAACAGGGCCCCCACCCAAGCAGAGCACACCCCCCGCCAATCAGAGCACAGCCAACCCCCCATCCAATCAGAGCACAGCCAAGCCCCTAACCAATCAGAACACACCTCCACCCAATCAGAACACAGCCAAGCTCCCATCCAATCAGTTCATACCTCCACTGGCAGTTAAAAGGAAGAAACAGCTGCGATCACACATTGCTTCTAGAAGCACGAGGCCGAAGAGACACCAGCCTGAAGATGACGAATGAGACTTCGTCGAAACGTCGCCAAGACACTTTCAATTTTACGCGGGAGAAAACCCGAATTACCAAAGACCTACATACAAACACCCATGAAAACCTCAGAAAACAAATATCGTACCTCTACGGGGAGGAAATCTACCATCTGACCAGGACCTATGAAAAACTCGAAGTCCAAAGAGCTTCCATTCTATGTGACCTCGCATTCTTACGCAACTGCCGAGATCAAAATTTAATCCCCACATGCTTCCAATTGAAATTCCACTCCAACTCTGCAGCCACCAAACGCATCCTGAAAAGAACAGAGTTGGCCCTAATCAGAAATGAACTTCACACAAAAAGATTCCTCCTAGACCGGATCAACAAAGATCTCCTCACACTTCACCTCAAACTCAGCAACAAGATCCACCCCGCACTTTGGGACAAATCCAAACAACTCGCCGTCTGGAGAGCCGAAACACCGACCACCCTCAAGACAGACACACATACCAACAAATTCCGAAGACTACAGGAACGCCAAAAACAAACCCTTCCTCCCTCACAGCCACACATGAAACAAACAGTGCATAACATCTCAGATAGGACCCTCACCAAAGCCGAAACCGATGTCCTTTCCAAAGAATTCAACTTTGCAGTCGCTCCCAAACACATCCCCACTGAAACCATTATATGCGGAGTTGAAACCAACCTGACCAAAATCAACCCCGACGACGCTAACAGAATCAGACTCGAAATCACCAACATCCTCTGCACCAGCAAACCCCCCAAAAGCAACTTACACAAAGAGGAACAGACAGCACTAATTAACCTGAAAGAAGACACCAGCATAATAATCCTACCAGCAGACAAGGGCAACGCCACGGTGGTTATGAACACATCTGACTACCAAACCAAATTAACCAACTTACTCCAGGACTCCACATACAAACCCCTAATCACAGATCCCACCACCTACCTGGAAAAAACCACTAGATCCAAAATAAAAGCCTCCCCCATCAGCGAAGAGATCCAGCAAAGAATCATTCCCAGAGAAAAATCATCCAGATGCCCTAAGCTCTATGGTCTCCCCAAGATACACAAAGAAGGAACCCCACTTAGACCCATAGTCAGCTCTATAGGCTCACCTCTACAAAACCTAGCCAAATTTCTCGCCAAACAACTACAATCCTATGCAGAATCCATCACCTCACACGTAAAAAACTCATTCCAATTCATAGAGATCATAAAGAAACAAAACTTACAGCCCAGTGACCTACTCGTGAGCTTTGATGTCATTTCCCTCTTCACCCAAGTGCCAATCAAAGAAGCCTTGACAGCTATCCAAAACAAATATAACCCCCCCAAGCACATCCTAGATCTGACCAACCATTGCCTATCCAACACATACTTCATCTACAACGGACAAAAATACAAACAAATAGAAGGAGCACCCATGGGATCACCCCTCTCACCTGTCATTGCAAACCTCTACATGGAACACTTTGAAACCCAAGCTCTAGAAAAATCTGATCATAAACCCAAACTCTGGCTCAGATACGTAGACGACACCTTCATAATCTGGCCACATGGGAAAGAAAAACTAGACAACTACCTCACACACCTCAACAGCCTACACCCCAAAATACAGTTCACCATGGAAACAGAAGCTAACAAGCAACTTCCCTTCCTGGATGTCTTAGTCTACAAGAAATCCAATGGCTCCCTAGGACACACCATCTACCAGAAGAAAACACACACAAACCGCTATCTGCACGCACTCTCACACCACCACCCAGCACAGATCAACTCCGTAGCCAAGACACTCATCTCGAGAACAAAACGCTTAGCTGACGAACAACACCTAAAAACCGAAGTACACACTCTCACTAACGTACTAACATCCAACGGATTCCAAAGAAATAAGATTACCAACCTAATCCAAAAAGAAACCCCCACTAAAATCCAAGACAGAGAACAAGAAAACGGCAAAGCCCTCCTCCCATACATAAAAGGCACCACAGACAGAATCAGCAAGATCCTCCACAAACGCAACATCAAGACAGCATTCTGCACAAACCGAAAAATATCCACCATCCTAAGAAACCCAAAGGACAAAATTGAGTTAGAAAATCAAGGAGTATATGAAATCCCATGCACCGCCTGCCCCACCACATACATCGGACAAACCAACAGAAGAATAAGTGCACGCATTGAAGAACACAAGAACTCAGTCAGAAAAGAGGAACCAACTTCCTCCCTGGTCCAACACCTCAAAGCCACAGGACATAAAATTGACTTTAAAAATACCAGAACTATTGCCAAAACTGAACACTTTAACAACAGAATAATCAGAGAAGCCATCGAGATAAAAAAACGCCCACACAGCATGAATAAACGAGATGATACCTCCCGCCTACCAGCCATTTGGAAACCCAGCCTTATTGACAGACGAATCCCTAGCACAAGGAGCAACACTGGACCCACACTCACGAAGACCACACATGATGTCACCACCACACATCCACGCAAAAAGCAGACTCAAACCCGCACCGATGATGAGGCACGACCACGGACCAGAAACCAGACCACAGCTGCATCATTGGCCATTTTAAACCCCTCCATTTCATACGTGATGCAAACTGACACCCACCTTGAAGATGTGGCACGACCACGAACGCGAAGCCAAACAATAGCAATACAGCTCTCCATCTCAAATCCCCCTGCAACTCAGACTAATCTGAGCACAACAGGGCCCCCACCCAAGCAGAGCACACACCCCGCCAATCAGAGCACAGCCAACCCCCCATCCAATCAGAGCACAGCCAAGCCCCTAACCAATCAGAACACACCTCCACCCAATCAGAACACAGCCAAGCTCCCATCCAATCAGTTCATACCTCCACTGGCAGTTAAAAGGAAGAAACAGCTGCGATCACACATTGCTTCTAGAAGCACGAGGCCGAAGAGACACCAGCCTGAAGATGACGAATGAGACTTCGTCGAAACGTCGCCAAGACACTTTCAATTTTACGCGGGAGAAAACCCGAATTACCAAAGACCTACATATATATATATATATATATATATATATATATATATATATATATATATATATATATATATATATATATATATATATATTTCTTGGATTATTGACATACCTAGGCTCTGATTCCTATATACTGCAGTAGGCAGATCTTATACAATAATTGGTTTCATTCTTGTCTTCAATAAAATATCTTCATTAGCTGAGTTGTGTCCAAGATTCTACCACAGACTAAACTGTTAAATGCTAAAAAAAAAGCCTTGAAATCTGGAGAGCCAAGGGTTGTTGTTATTTTGAGCTGAAAGATTATATTATGACTGCATAAAGCTTCTAAAAGTGTTTGGTGAAGTCTACCTGGTACATCAAAAGGTTATCACAAAATTGTAATGCTTTAATATGATAGAGAAGAAACTAGTTAAGCACAGGGAACTAATCATGTATGCTGTATACATTTCTTTTATTTAAATTAAATTGTCATTAAATTTTTGTTTTGGTCTACCATTATTTTTAATATGGCCGTCGCAAGCCTTTAGACACTAAATATATTCCTTAGCTTAAAAATGTTATGTATCACTGATGTAAAAAATTCAGAAAATCAGCATTGCTATAATATGTCACAATATATATGAAGAAAATTGGAAAACAATCCAAGATAAGTTTGGGAAAGAATGGAGCAAAAGATTATCATCATGTTGGCTTAGGGAAGAAATCAGTAATCTTTTCTTACTGAAAAATGAAATACTTTCCCCAAATACTGCAAATTAAGTTTTTTTTAAAAAACATATTGGTAGATCATCATAAAACAATTTTGTACATCCATCCATCCATCCATCCATCCATACATACATACATCCATACATCCATACATATCCTGAATGTAAATAGCACAATTTGATTAATCACTGCTAGTGAAATGAATGCATTAACATAGCAAACTGATGCTAGCCAATGACATTTTATAGCAAATAAATTGTATAAGATCTAATATTTTTGATATAAACTGACATTCTTTATATTACATTTTTGGGATAGTAATGATGAAAAAATAATTGGTAAAATGATTGATCCAATGCTGAAAATAATGATCAAGAATTAACTGGGAAGTGGACTTTTTATGACATGGAAGTGAAAACTGAAAAAACAAGACAGAAAGAGTATTGACAATTTTGAACTTTGGATAGCCAAGAACACAAACCATTGAATCATAGAACAAAGTAGTTTAAACTTGCAAGAATATGATGACTAGCCAAGAAAGAGTCCTGAGAATACATGGTTGGCCATCTAGGAAAGCAAACAAATGGATCAAATTAATGCAGAGTTCTGAGGCACAAAGGTGAAATTATCATATTTTGGACACATCATATGAAAATCCATCTCCCTTGAGAAGTAGGAGGAAAAGTGGAAGGAAAGAGAAGAGGATGATTAGTAGCAATATTACAGCAACAATAAGTACAACATTGGAAGAATTAAAGGCCAGATTGGGAACATAACAATCTGGAAAAGATCTGTCTACAAGATCACTAAGAGTCAAGCACTGATTTGTTGGCAGATAATCAACCAATAATTTCTTCTGGCATATTTGTGAAGATATTTTACTTTTGATTAAAAATAACCCTAATATCCAAGCTCATTATTTTTTGTAGAAATTATTCTTAAAATTATCTGGAAGAGGAATAATTTGAAAAATCCTTGCTCCAAGATTGCTTAGTATGTGAAGAACTAATTTCATGGTTCTTAAAATATCAGCCAATACACTGGAGTTTACACAAGAACAAAATCTAAAATTTTTCCATATGTACTTTCAAAAAGGACTTTAATTGAATAGAGGATTTTTTTCCTTAAAGAGAGTTCTCAAAAAAGTTAATATAATCAAAGTATTTATTAGATAATTGATTAATGATCTAAAAGCTACTTTTTAAATTATACTAAGTAATTATATTTTAGATTATTATCTACTTCAGAGATATACTGTGCAATGTATGAAGGGAAAATTGTACTTTCCTCTCTCAATGGTTGGATCAAAAATAATTAGAATACAATAGGCTCATTCAATTCTGGAGGCTTTATATTAGGTCATGCATTTACACTAGTTCATAGTTTAATAAGACTTTACCCATTTCTACTTCCTGAACCTATATGTGAATCAGAATATAGTTATATGCCAAAATGCACTTCTGATTTTTGTGATATAGCTTACTTACAGTGTTTAAAAGTATATACAATATGTATATTAGGCAAAATGTATAGCGTAATGACTTTGGAGTAATGTCTTTTGTTGAAGATCACAATAAAATTGATCTTCAGTGAAATTTGTTGAAACCAGTTTTCTTTAATCATACAATATATTCTGCTACAGAAGGATGCTCTTCTGAACTGCAACCACTGCAGTGACTCATGACTCTAACTGTATAAATTACTCAGGTCCAAAGGCACATCTTTTTCTCCCTTAGTCATGGAGCTCTATCTAGCAAGTCACAGATATCCTGTTTTATTTCTTGGCACCTCAAAACATTCACCATTTACTCATTTCTATTTTCCTTACTTTAACCAGCCCAACCAACCTGTGGATTTCCTTAGCTTATTTAACAGTATCCCATTCTAGAGGCCCATTGCCCCAGTGATCTGTCATAGAGCAAATATTGAAAAAAGCTATTGAGCAACGCAAAGAAGAAAAGAAAACTTTATTTGGTCCCACATATGAACAGAAATTGAGGTGAGGCTGAAGAAGCCAATTTTGTTTGACCAATTAGATGGGTCCATCGCAAGGGGAGTCCCAGCCACCATCGCCACGCAGTCCGTCCAACTCACCAAAGGGGACCATGTACAGACTCTAATGTTTTTTTATATTTTATTGATTTTTTAACATAGTCACCTTAATATTTGGTAACAGTGTGTTGTCTGGGTTTACATTTAAAAAACATTCACTAACAGTTAGTTTCTATGATCTATAATCCACATAATAGCTTTACTTGATTTCCTCTTTTTCCCATAATGATCTCTTTTGCGAACCTTAAGTTAATACAATTCTTGTTGTTTTGAGTATAAAAATTTTTCTAATATTTCTACAGATAATAATCACATCAATATAATATTTCTTTAAGCCATCCCAATATTTTTACCTTTCTTAAGGAATAAATAAGACTAAAAAAAGAAAAAAGAATAAGAATAAAGAAAAATAAAAAGATAGTATGCTACTTAAAATACATGTTCCTCCTAAGCTAATACATATTTATTTCCAAAATTTTCCGTTCTTTTTAACCATAATTAAAAATATGTTTAATCTTTAAATATTCCATTTAATAAATCTAGTCATCTAGTCTTTTAACCCTTATTCAAGACATTTTTTTATCCATTCTAGTTTTCTTAAAGTCAATCACATTTAAATATCTAAAACATTTCCTTTATATAAGCCATTCCAACGTTTTTATATTACTCATATCAAGAAATAAACTAAGAAGAGAGAAGAAAAAAGAGTACTATGTTGCTTGAGGAGCTCATCCCTCTTAAAATAAAATTCATATCCAAAATCTTTCTATTTCTTTAACCATATTCAAACAGGTGTTTCTTTTTTAAATATTCTCTCTGATAGGTCCCATCATCTATTTTCTTAATTTTCACTTTAGCCTTTTTCTTTTGCCCAGTATCTTTCTTAATCAATATGTTCTGCTGAATCAAAGAATCTTTCCATATTCTTGTGTTACTGTAGTTATAAAAGGTAAGTCAAGTACAATATCTTTGTGAGAGGCATTTGCCCTTTAATGTTTGTTGAAAATCTTTTTCTTTCTTTTTCTTTCTTTTTCTCTCTGTTTCTCTTATCATTTCTTGTCTCTCCAGTTCTCATGGTTTCCTGACATCTCTGCAGTCCATTTTGTCCAATCTTTTTTCTTATCCTCAAATTTGTTTTGTGGTCTTAAAGTATAAATTGTCTTTTCCAAATCCAATATTCACAAGAAAGTGCAGCAGTGGCAAATGATGGGGGGCTGGAAGGGGAGGGGGTCTTTCTTTATTCTTTATTCCTGTGGGTTCTGCTATACTCCTGGGGGGAGGGGGAAGTCATAGGTGTTACAATGTATCCTCTTTATTTCACTATAGCCGCTACAATGTATCCTCTTTGCTTCTCTCTATCTGCTTGCTCTTTGAACTATCTCCCTTGATGCCAGCCTGGGGTGAGAAAGGAATGTGCCTCCGGCCATCTGGCTTATCTCTTGCTGTGGAAGAAAAGGCACAAAGACCTAACGGCTTAACAATCTTGGGAACGGCATCTTATCATCCCCGTTCCCACAGCGGATTCACACTGGAGATTGGCCCATTTGAACTGACTGGATGGACTATTGGGGTGGGGTTTGCTAGTTGCTCTTTTAACCTATTGATTTGCATGGGAAACCCTCAGATCCTGCCTTCTATGCCTGCTGTTAACTTATCCTAATAAAAGTTCCTTTTGGAATGAAGCTGTTCCAAGAGTTCTGCTTTCTTGGGAAGAGGGTCTGAGGTGGGTCCTTACACCAACATTAGAACTCTTTTGAAATTGGATAATAATCAAAGGCAAACAAATTGAGTTAGGAGAAATCATTTTGTAGTCTAGGTGCTTTTAATTTTAAGGCTGATCATATAACCCCAGTACATTATCCTGTGACAGGGAGTAGAAAGTGTATTTCCTAGGTATTAACAAAATCCATCTTTTTGATGGCATACTCTCTCAAGTTAAATAGATTTACCATCTTGCATTGTTGTGCAAGATGGGATACATAATGCTCTTTTTCCATTTTCCCCACAACCACACTGAGATGGGTTTATTTATTTATTCAATTTCTATAGCTGCCCAACTCAACCAAGTGACTCGTGGTGGCTTACAATTCTAAAATTATAAAACAAAAGAGTAAAACAATCCACTAAACAAACAAACAAATAAATAAATATAAACAGCAGCCATGATGATTAATAAACTAACAGTAAAGTAATGAGGCCCTTAACACATTCCAAGACATATACCCATGTACATAGTCAAGTTTTTAAAGCTTTGTGAAAGGCTAACAGGTTTGGGGCCATTCTAAACTTTGTGGGGAGAATATTCCATAAGGCAGCAACTACAGTAGAAAAAGTCCGTCTTCTAATTCCTGCCATTGGACACTCTTTGACTGATGGGATCTGCAGCATGCTCAGTCTGTTGGATTGTGTTGGACGGGTACAGACTCTTGGAAAAAGACAGTTCTTTAAGTACACACTTTGCTACCCTGACCGCCACAAGATAGGCCCTAATAGTGATTCTAGCTCATCTTCATGCCTTGTTTTTCATCAGCGGTGCTCTAGGCATCTCTTAGCCTATTTGCATTGAATTCCATCATATACCATGGGGAGCATTGGGAACCCTGGGCAAGGAGAGTCCACTTAGTCACAATCTAATCTAAAGCTGCTGTTGCTTTGTTATTCATGCAGCTCTAAGGCTTCAATCAGACCTAGAAGCAGGTTTTCTAGAATAACCTTATGGTCCCTCTAGAACTCAATTGGATCCATTAGTAACATGGAGAGGCCAATCCAATAGGCCCAGCCTCCCTGTAAAGAGGGGTGGTAGTAGAGAACTGCAGGATCATGGCAAGGGAGAAATCTGTATTTCCCTCAAATAAAGACTTTTCTAGCATAGCCCCAAAAGAAAAAACAGATCAGGTGTATTACCACTGTTATGAGTTGGCCCCTGAACAATTTGGGTCAGGTGCATGGCTGCCATAGTAGACACAAACTCCTGAGCTACCTCTGACTCATGCCCAGTGAAGGCAGATTAAAGTCCCTAGGACCCTGAGTCCAGGAAATTCCACTGCCTTCCCTGCCTAAATCAAGGAGCTCAGACAGCAACGATATCACACAGAAGGGAGGCTGGTACAATAGCGACAATCCCAGGTGTCCCTTGCTGGTGCCCATTTTAAGAAACAGCATCTCACAACTGGCGAGAAGGTATTTGGATGCCTCCCAATTATTTCAGATAATCACTGCCACTCCACCTCCCTTTCCCTGGAGTCTCAACTGGTACCAAATCTGTGAAACCAGGTTGGGCTGAGATAATATGGCTGGCCCCAGATCCCCAGCCATCTTTCATTTTTCAGGGAGAACTAGCACTTACACTGTCCCACTTTCTAGTTCAGTTTTATTTTTATTAATAAAACCTGAACAAGAGTTGTTTGATCACCTTCTACTCTATACTGTACAAATTTATTTATAAAAGATTATTTGTGTATAATATTTCTGAATTATGAGGTTCATCTAATGAATATGTTTATTAGTTATATCTATTTATATCTACAGTACTTTTATATAAGTAAAATAATAAAGTCCCCCAAATAATGATCCAGTATTAATCATAACAAAAGATGGGAGTTTTGTTTGTGAAGTTTGGTTACTGGGTTCATGCTAACAGCATAAATCTGTAGGAAACAGATGAAAAATAAAATTCTTCCATGTTCTCTTATGCCAGGAGGCTACAGTAGGTTATTCAAATTTAGTTCATGGGTTTGATGTAGAGACCACCTAGACTCCAATTTGGACTTTCAGAAGTTATTTGATCTAGGCCAGAGATAGCCTAATCCAATCCAGTTTCAATGGATACATTGAACCAGATTCAATTTAAAAAGCGGATGCAGTAAGCCCAATTTATAGTAATCAAAGAGATTGTTTTTGAACTATTTTTTAATTTTCTGAGATGGAAGGTAACAAAAATTCCAGCAATAATAGTCCCTGTAATGGGGAGCAACTTGGCCAGTTTCTGGTTAGAACATGGGGTAGGGTATGCAAGAGAAGGGTGTTTATGAGAAATGATAGTGTTCTTTTCTGAATGTGGTGGAGTTCATTGTCAGAGGAGGAAGTACAAAGGATTCAGTTACTAGTTACTAGGATCTCTCCAACATTTCAGTCCTGTAGATCACATCAATGCAATACTCTCACTCCTTCCTCTTCCTGCCCAGAATGGAATTTCACAAAAACGCTGGATTTTTTAAAATGATTTTCCAATATAATGGAACTCAAAACAAATAAATGAGGGAAGGAGTTTCATGGAGGCTGAATCTGAATTGAGAGAGATCAGTTGTGTTTTTTGTGTTCCACACTGGCTACAACTCATTCTGGCTTGTGATGTAGACTTCAGTTTAATCCAAAGTCCATTTCTAACACTGTTTTCCCAGCTCATTTTTGGAAAACAAACAATGAAACCAAAAATTATTAGTGAAAAGCGATGGTATAGAAAATAGAGATAGCGTACAACAGCATACAACAGATGAAGAAGATGGGTTTCATCCAGAAAATGCAGACAGGTTAAATTTCCCACCTAGAAAATGGGGAGGTGTGTTGGGGTAGAAGATTCTATTTCTTAGGATGATTTGTTAGTTATTCAGATTTCTTGTAGCTGGTTGTTCTTTCATTTAGGTTTATTTATTTAATCAATCAATCAATCAATCAATCAATCAATCAATCAATCAATCAATTTTATAGAGCAAGCCAACTCAACCAATTCTTAGATCTTTTTCTGTAAGATATCCTTAGAATTCTGCATCTTGATGAGCATTCTTAATTGTGTTGTTCTTCATAGGTTCTAGACGTTGCAAGCATCTTTAGCCTTTTGATCTGAAAGGGAGCCATTCAGAGCTTTCTTAGTGAATCATATATCATTGCATATTGATCAAATCTTTGGGATGCTGGTTGAAAGAAGCCAAAATTGTTTTTTGAATTCTGATTCTGGACACGCCTATCAGTCAAAATATCATTTTAAATGGTTAAAAAAATTGAATATGGCAATTATTTTCCTCTTGTGATTTTTGACATCACAGCTCATTTCTGCTTCACGACTACCCAAGCAGGTTAATTCACAAGGATACCATCACAATTTTTTCTAAAGGGTTTTGTTTTGTTTTGCTTCAGCAAAGCTGTTCTGACACACAATGCAGGGACGAATCAAAGTACAAACCCAAGAATTTTCTCAAAGAATGATTTCCTGCTGGCTTCTACCCTGTTGCTTCATAATTCCTAGTTTACATCTTAAAAACTTTTGTTATAGACACTTTTGTATTTTTTCTGTATAGCTCTTTAAGTTGCTGCAAGTTTGATTTGATGCATGAATCCCGCCTGCTGATAGGCACCACTAGATGCCACTCTTTGCAACATGTTCACAAAGCTCAGCAGGATTTGCTTAATAAACGGAATGTGTCCCATGCACGGCCCAACGCATTGGATAGAATCGTAGCACTACAGAATTATAAAAATGACCTCAGCAGATGTTTATCATTTTTGGATCATTTTCTTAGATTTTGAGCCAAGCTAAGAGATGATATAAGTAGAAGTCATAATACAGGGTTTGATATTCAAACTACTTCACTTAACCCTTGAAATGTTCATTTTTAAAGGAAATATTATTGAAAGTACATGGTTATTCAATTGAAGTTTTTCCATTTTCTTCAAAGAAGCAACTTGTTCCATTCCCCGGAGCAGAAGGATGAATTTTTTGAATGAATCTGAGCAACAAGCCAGTAGCACATCTGTTGCACATTTGTTGCACTTTGGTTCATGGCTGTTTCTACATCAGCCTCAGACAAGTCAAGGCCCAATAAAGTACAGTGTTGCAAATCCAGTTGTTTGAGGTTTCATGGACAAATACATTATCGTGATTCTACTCCAAGTTATTGGAATGTTCAGTATAGGATCACCACATAGTTCACATTAACAAAACCCTTTATAAATGGTATTTATCATATATAAATTATATTGTATATAATTGGGTTACACTGAGGAAATATTTCTCTCTATCTCTGCTGGAATCATGAGCAGTATGCAGACCTGAACAGAGTTAAAACATTACCTAAAAATGTAATTATCTTTAAACTGTATTTAGTATATTGACTTTTTAAGATACTGTTGTACGCTATAATTTTAAGGCATGAGATCATGCCTTGTGCCTTGTGGCCCAAACTGCTTTTTCTCCTATCAGTTTGTTCCCTAATGCACAACAACAACAAAAGAAAAGTCACATGGGCAAACTTAATTTCATTTCTGAAATGAGTCCCATTCTTATTTTCAAATATTTGGTCCAGGATTTAATATGGGAAGCATCCTGATGATGCATTGTTTTGCAATTGGGATAAGTTAATAAAATGTTTCATATATGCATACAACTGATTATTTTCCAGAAAATTTGATGAATTTGAGTCTAAAAATCATCTAAAATCTTACATAGTATTATACTGTTATTCTGGAATCCCATAGTTTTGGAATGTGGGTGGAACTTGCATGTTTAAATGTTCTTACATTCAGTAGAAGAAACACAATGTGTAAGGGAAAATAGAAACCTTATTCCAAAGATTTTAGGGTGTTCTGTGGTTTGGGAGTTTATGATGTAGGCAAACATTTAAAAAAAACATCCTTATATGCATTCTGAAATGGGATAAATCCAGAAAGGCTATAATTTTCTGAATAATAGAATTTTAAGACATGCTCCTAGCTTTTATAACTACACAGGTGTGCATTAGTGCATTAATACATTCCAATAACTGGTTTGTTTTAGCCATAATTTAATTAATACATAACACTAAGCTATAAAGTATAGTTTAAAATGTAATAGATGGGCTCCCCATTGCACTAAGCTACAATCCAAGAATCCAACTGAATTTATGCGAACCTAGTCATTGATGGGTTCTTATAGTTTGTCTCTTTCCTCTTATGAATGGGATTTAACTATTATGAATGACCTGTGGGAAAAACAGTAGAACTCATTCACATTGTTAGTATATTTGTACTGTAGTGTTTGGAAATGAATAATGGCCACTATATTCTATACAATGTAAAAGCTTCATTCCAATGCTATAAACACTAGTTGGCTCAGGTAAGGATATTGTCTCATTTTCTTTTTTATCATATGTTCAATATTCACATTTCTGGTCTTAAGATATACAGGCCAAATAGAAAATAGCAATATGAAGTAATTTTCTCAATTCTAATTCTTCAAAAAAAAAGTTTAAGTTTGGCAGAGTTTATTTTTACAACAGAATGTAAAAATGATGGTGAATATAAGAGGAAAAAAGATGACTTAAATCTAAAATGAAATTAAAAATGTCTCTTAAAACAGACATTGATAAAGTGATTCCCTTTCTCTCTGAAATCTGTTTCACAAAAGCCATGAAACTCAGCAGAATTTAGCTAATTGTTTGAGTGTTTAGCCAATTTATATGAGTGTTCCCTCATTTATACTACAACTACCTTTTGAAGCGTTTTATTATCACCCACCAATTTGACACTGAGAAATGGGCTGTATACTATTTGTTGATTTGATGGCCTGTTTACATTAAAAGTGACAAACAAATGGTAAGGCAATTATCCTATTTGGCATAAAAAGCCCCTGCTTAAATGAACCGTTTACCAGAAGACTGTTACTAATTTGCATGTCTTACTTGTATATACTGCATATAACCAGACAAAGAGTGAAAAGAAATTGTCACCAAACAGATGGCTAACATAAGCTGGAGATATGGATAACGGTTCTTTTCTTCCAACTGGAATCTTACTTGGCTTGCTTAGAGTGTCCAGAGGCAGCTGAACACAAGACTAGGTAGGCTTTTAGTTTATTTGAGCACAGCACCTCTTTTACATTTTTAATTAGCAAAGAAGGGATACAGAATATACAGTTAGGAAAATATAAAAGAAAAACTCCTCCTTCATTACCTTCCCCAGATCATTTATTTATATGTGTATTTGACAGACCATGGCATACTCCTTCCTTCCACTACACATTGGATGTAACATATAGGCAGATGCTTCTACGAGGGTATGGGTTGGTTTCCGAACGTTTCATTACCAGGCTGCATAACATCTTCAGCAAAGTTTAGGGCAGGCATGTCAAACTCACAACATCATGTGACATTGCAGGACGTATCGGGACCTGTTCCCCATTGTCGGCAATGGGGTGGGCACAGTCTCAGTGTGACGCATCCGGCCCGCGGGTCGGCAGTTTGACATGCCTGGTTTAGGGGATGTCTGTGTCAGTGCTCTTCTGTTTATAAGGGCTTCAAGTGTGGGTGTGTCAAGTGAGGGTCTTGTGATGGGTCAAGTGTGAGTCATTAGTGAGAGGCTTGTGATAGGTCTTGTGATGGGGAGGTTACATCAGGTCAGGGTCATTGGAAGGTGAACTGCTGGGGGGGATGGGGCTTGCATGGGTTGGTTGAGGTTTGGTGCTGTCTCTGGTTGGCTGTGCGGTTAATTTGTATTTTAAGGGGTTCATAGGTTGGTTGTAGGTCAACATCCTGCCAGGTTGCCACAATGCAAGTACTATACGGGCCAGTCACCATTTCCTGCAGAGGGCAGGATGGGGCATCATCTTCTATTCTTCCCCATGTCATTGTAAATGTAAACTTTACCCATGTTTTTGCACTGTAAAGTAGAGTTTTCCAAATTTTACTGGCTCAAGTGTTACTACCTAGTTTGGCTGATGTACTTTACTTCTTTCTAGGCAAACCACTACACTTTAATTGGCTGCTGCATGGGTCAACAGTGGTTGCCCTGCTGCTCTCTAAGCTTAACTGCAGCTACTGCTACCAATACTGTTCTAGTAGCATAGGTAGTAGTTACAATGATGGCCTGAGATGCAGAGGATCTCCGATTCTATTGAAGGCTTTCTCATTCTGTAACACAGATACCATGACAAAACAGGCATGCTTCCTGAGTCCTGATAGATTTAATTTAAACTCTATCAGTACTGAATCCTGGCCTGAAACTGAATCCAAATGGATGTAGGCAATCCACATCCTCCAAGATTCTCTGCAACTGCAGACTGAGTATCTTTTCAATAATCTTCCCTCAGAAAGAAAGTCAGGATGGTAGTTATAAAATTTTTGCATCCAAGTCCAATCTCTAGAGGGGGGTACTATTGCTTCTTTCAAGGCCAAAGACACTACCCCCTCCCTAAACAAAGTTGACACTACAGCATGGAGCCAGGTCATTTCTCTGGGTACAATAAACAGGTGTCTGAACTAACAGTATAGAGAGCCTGTTCAATTCCTCAGGTGTCACAAACTCAAACTTATCCCAGGTCACCATACTCTGGCACCTGCCCTCTGAGGTCCAATTTGAGTAATCTTATCCACTAAATAGCCTGAACCATTTCCCACAGCAGCTCTGTAGATAACCCAATAGTCTATTTCTCCTCAGCAAGAACCAGATCACCTGAAACAAGGGCAGCTGGCTGGCTATCAGTAGACTCAATAAGGAGGGAGAAATGCTGATGTTTAATATTGCACTGCATGTGGCCAGTTCAGGAAGTCACAGAAACCCCCCCCCCGTACTTACCACCTTCAATATACTGTGATTTAAAAAAAAAACAGGATCAAAGAGATTCCTTGTCCGCTGAAGAAATTTTAGAAAAACTGTGCAACCCTCATCTTATTCTGTAATGGAGTTTCTTTTCTTGGAAAGTACGTATACACTGTTAGTCAGATTTCATTCTTTTTAGTATTTATTCTGCCATAGGTTGTCAGTAAAAATCCAAATCTGTTTGCAGCTGTTAAAGTGGAGTAATTTTCAGACTCAAAACCCAATGTTACATTTTTATACGATAAACAAAGGAGAAAGCAACATGCTTCTTGACAATGGCTAACCCTAACCCTAAACTAGGAAGGCCACACCATGTAATACATAAACAGGGCAGAGAAGTGGTTTCTTTAAGTTAAATTTTGGATAACTTAAAAATGTTGATTCAAGCCTTTTGGTTGTGAGTCTTCCCACTTACTCACTCTGTCCCTGATGTATTTACAAACATCATCATTATTCACAGATCTTCATTGCATAACTTATGCAGCACAACAGTTTTCTACTTTGAGGTTTATATAGGCTAAGCTTTGATAAAGAAGGAGACATCGAAAAAGAAAGAAAGGCAGTGAGTGGAGGGAATAAGATAAAAGGAAATCAATGCGTGCAAATCCCTTTATACACAATTTTTATACCTACTGGAGAAAAAGAAGTAAGAAATTAACCAATAGACTTCATAAAAAACAAGATGTAGAAGAACTTTTAAGGAAGAGAATAGTTCTTTTTGTAAACGATTTGAATGAACAAATCATGTATACTAGGTTATATGCTTTCCCTGCTTCTAGTCTTCACTTACACATTTGAAGATTGGAATTTAACCTATTTAGAATAAATTTCTTAATGCTATATATGATCCTACTTTCTCCATTTCTTTCCCCTTCCCTGGCTTGGCTTTGCCTATTCAATAACTTCCCTAAGATGTTTCTTAGTTCAAAAGATTCCACAAAGCTGCTCTGGGAGAGAATTTCTGACATAAAAAAGCTTTAGAGGAAAAAAGACAAAAGAATTGAAGGAATAGGAAGCAACTGGGGCAGCTGAGAGAAAAGAATAAAAGAGATGGGCAGAGATGTAATTTGACATATCTGAATAATTCAGAGGTTGCCTCTTCTTGTATGAATCCCTTCATGTTAGCTAGGGATTTCTGGGAATTGAAGTCCCAGAAATTTGTCATGGCTTAGCTTAATTAGTGTTTATTTTATCATTATGCCATAGAATGCCCCTTTTGCACTTGACCTATCTTTCAAATGACATCTTTACTCATTTGTCATTTATTGTTTGTTACAGATTGTTTTCTAGTGGGAAGATCTAGCAGGGACCACACAATCAAAGCTCCACCTTTTTTTATGTGCATTGCATTTTAAAAAAGAGTGCAGCACTGAAGTTACGTTGGAAAACTGCTGTGGGTAACTTCCAATTTGGTTTGCATCAGGCACACTCCCTAGTTAATCCCTATTTCTAGATCAAAGCAAACACACATACTGCTCAGTTCAGTTAGCAAACATAGAGTTTTATGTTTATTTATTAAACATCAGCAAACAACAAAATGGTTAACTGACAAAACATGGTATTTTTTATACCAATTTGGTCTAGTGCTTAAGACACCAATCTAGGACCAGAAAACTGTGAGTTCAAATACTTCTAGAATGGTCAGAACCATTGAACTCAATTCCTTCCTGTAGAATCAGAATATACTTCAGAGTAGGAGAGTCTAGAATGACCTGTCAGTTATCTAAAAGGGTTCGCTGTCCTTTTCTCCTTCTTACAGATGGGATTAATGAATTTTATACTCAGCAAAGCTTCCAAAATATATATTTTTAAAAGCAGTCTGTTTGTTCTTGAAATTATATCTTTTCCTTTCATATGTCTGATTTGGCAAGAAAATGGTTCAGGAAAATATATTGGACAACAATGAAAAAAATACATATGAGAGAATGGCAGGGCATCTCCAGAAGGGCAAAAAAGTTAAGATGGCAGAGGCATGACTTTTTGACCCCCCTACCCTGAGAATGCTGTTGTTGGAAGCATATGGTAATAAGTAAAATTTTAATTTTTTTCTGGTTGATGCTTTGTTTTTACTTTTTCTTTGCCACATGAGAGTGAAGTCTTTCAACCCCCATCCTCCATACTGGTCCTGTGCACCACGAACAGGACAAAGAAACAAATGGCAGAAGTGAGACATAGTTTGTGTCTTTTTTGAATACTAATTGTTTTTAAATTATGAATTTGTTGTTACTTTTGTAATCTATTCAGCAAGCATTTGTCAGACACAGCAATCCTGAATTTAAAAGAACATGTCTTAAGCTTTTCTGAAGAGGTACAGCATGTATTTAAGCCTACCACATAAATGATTGGTCATAATAATAGTATTTAAAAAAATCATACATATGGTTTTCATTTTGACCTTCAGTTTATAACTAATATTCTGCCAAGAGCCACAGAAAAACTTTTGATGGAATTTGCTGACTCATTAAGAAGAGCAACCATTGCAATTTTGGGACTGGCACCTGGAGAATATGAATATATTTTCTCTTCAAATCATCACAGGTATTGTTCTAAAAAAGTCTATGACAACATTAAATAAGTTTTCATAATATGGATCCTTTCCTTCATACAAATCAGTTGTCTTCTATCTGTAATTCTTATGTACCTAAGGGATTTTTGAAAAAAAAAATGTCTGAAAAGCAAGTGTGATGTCATCATTAACTGGATGGACTGGAAAACCCAGGTTTTAGGTAGATTGCTCTCCATTGGAAGTTGGGAGCAAGGTGCCATTTGAAATATGGACAGATCATAAAAACCTAGAGGCACTGAAAACTCCCCGCAAATTGTCCCCAAAGCAAGTACGGTGGGCACAATACTTTAACCGTTTCAACTTCACTCTAAAGTACATACCAGGAAGGAAAAGCTTCCTAGCTGATGCGCTATCGAGATTGCCCCAGTACAAAAACGAACACGAAGAGGTTAATGAGGCAATTATCTCCAATCCACAAACTGCCGCTCAACTCACGCCTCGCAGGGTCCCAAATCCCGATGACCCTGGGGTAAAAAAAATAAAACAAGAGCTCCTCACAGATCAACGGTTCAAAGATAATCAAACCTCCCTAACATGCAGGGATGGTTTGGCTTACAAGGGGGGGAAACTGTATTTGCCTGAAGCCCTCCGTCTTAATGCTCTCAAACACAGCCATGATGTAAAACAGGCTGGACACTTTGGATATCTAAAAACTCTACATCTCACCCGCCAGCAATTTTGGTGGCCGGGGCTGAAACGGGATGTGGAAGTTGTGGGCACCACATCACAGGAGGCTTTCAAAAAGAGACTGGACAACCATTTAACTGAAATGGTGTAGGATCTCCTGCTCAAGCAGGGGGTTGGACTAGAAGACCTCCAAAGTCTCTTCCAACTCTCTTATTTTGTTATTCTGTTATTATTCTGTAATGTATATCCAGTTTATACTGGATGGCAAAATTTCAGAAAAATTAACAATTAATAAGCGGGTTGAGAGCACAGCTGATCAGCTGAGAGTACATCAGTCAGCTGATTTGCAGTTACTAATGCGGCAGTGGTAATGGTATTGGCAGTGTTGATGCTGGGGAGAGTATTGGATTTTTATTTTTCAAAGAGCCAGTTATTAAACTTTTACCAGGGCATGTTCTAAGGGGTAATTTTGAGCCAATCACCTTTCATTAGCTCAGTCTTCTTACAGGATTGTTGTGAGACCAAAGTGAAGAGAAATTCCAACATCAGGCACCTTGATCCTCCGGAGAAAAGGCAGAATATAAATATAAATAAGCAACTTTATTGTTTTCCATAATTCCATGTCAACTTCTGCAACACAGCTTGTAGAGCCAAATTACAATTCTTATTCTCTCCTTAAAGAACATTCAAGTTCTCAGATTTTTAAATGGATATGAACTTAATCCTGCTGCTTGCTTGTTTGTCTCTGGTAAGACAAAGACTTTAAAAATAATGTGTAGACTGCAGCCTTGGCATATTTATTTGGGAATTAGCTGACAGAACTCACTAGGATTTTGAAGTAGAAATGGGGCATGATTTCCTGTTCTAGATCTGGGATTCCTTAAGACTTTATGAATGTCAGCATATTTACATCTCATTTTTTATGTAGCATAAGATAAATCGTCCTTCAAGTTGAGATGACTCCTGATGACTTTTCCAGCAGTTACAGAAATTCAGAAGTTCTTCACCACTGCCTATTTCCAGGAATCTTTCTTTTCTTTTAACTTCTTAACTTTTAACTTCCCAGTAACAATCTAGGTTACTGCCCTAGGAGTCTTTAGAGTTCTCATATCCAAGAATACACCAATGGCAGGAAAGCCCAGAGTATGGCAAAAAGAAAAAAGTCAATATAGTGAACTTTCTATTCTATGGTGGTGGCTGCCATCTTGATTTTTTTTTAACTGATTAGTGATTATGTCTTCGGCCTTAACTTGTTTAGGTTCTGAACTTAAATGTCAGCAGGTGGTATCATTTTGGCTTTAACAGTCAAACTTAGTAGAAATGCAATTGTTTTGATATTTTTACATTAATCCTGTTCTCTAGTAATATTTTTTTATTTATTAAGCAAAATTATCTCACTAGAGTTCAGTGTAAAGTGCAGATGGACTTATGGTAAATTAAAATTCTAATGCATTTTTGAGTAATCTGTAGTACAGTAAACAAATGCAATAGCAACTTTGTAATGGCTAGCTTTGTGTTGTTTATCTCTGTGTCTCAGTTATTCTTTAGGTATAACATCTGCATACCAATGATTGCCATTGAGTAAGTCTTTGTGCAGATATACAGACCCAGTTTAGTGTAACAGTTAAAGGTACCAGGCTAGAAATCAGAACACTAGTGAGTATTAGTTTATTTTAGGGCCATTGCTTTCTCTTTGCGCTAGGAAAAAGGCAAACTCCTTCTGAAAAATTTGCAAAAAAACTCACTGGACATGTTTATCTAACCATCAGGAAACAAGATTGATTCAAGGGCATACATTTTTATGGAGCAATACTGGGCATTTTTAGAGTTACATAATCATTGGATGTATTGCTGCTGTAGTTCAAGTGTGAGGCAGGTGACCATTTTCCAGTGAATTGGGAGTTTTACTAGGAAATGCACATCCATGCCACAGATTAGCCCAAGATCCATAAAAGGGTGCAAGATTCATGTTCAAAGGAGCTTTTTCTACTCCTCCTTCCAATTTAAAAAACAGGTTGGGAGGCAAATAGTGAAGCAGCACCTGCCTTCCTCACTTGCCTCTTTATATTTATTTATTTTTTTAGCTTGGCAGGAAAAACTGTTCTCCCTTTTCCTGCCAGTTTCACAAATAGATGATGGGACCAAAGTGATAGCAAGATCTCTTGGATCCCTGCCAGGTTTAGGGAAGATAGCAGGAGAAATTTGGAAAACACTGCCCAGTGACCAGACGGCACCAGCCAATAGTAGCCTCTAGGAGCTTGTCAGATCCCAACTCCTGACAGCATCATCACTAGCAACCCTAACCCTGATGTAAAGATCCGTCAATGATATTGCTTTTATAATACAGGTAGTCCTCAAATTACCATCATTCATTCAACTACCATTCAAATTTATGATGGTGCTGAAGGAAGGGACTTACAACCGGTCCCTAAAGATCGATATGACTTTGGAATAAGCCATTTTGGGTAATGAAGGTAAAAGTTGGGAAGCACTTTTTTCATGAGTCAACTTCTTGTGTAGCAACATCTTTTCTTCAGGCTTAGGTGGAAAGTGAAAATATGAGGAGTTGCTTTAGTGAAGAGCAGAGAAGTGCTGTGTGTGTCAAGGTTCCAACTAATGAAACCAAATAAATCAGAACTCCGAGACTTGAAGTTTCCTCAAAGCACATATTTATTGGATACATAATATTGGTATGGTCAAAAGTGAAACCAGCTCTAAAATTCCCCTTAGGGATTCAGTGTAACAAATGTAACAATTTCCTTCCCTCTACTATGCTATAGATCATGCTACCCAATAAAAGTAATTGGCAGGCTTCGTGAAACCTCTTCTCCCCACCTTCCAGCTCCTGTGGGAATGACCTTGGTTCCCATAGGACTGCTCGGTGTTTACTCTAGCAAAGCTGTTGTTTCTTCCCCCCTTCCCCTCCCAACCTGTGGCAACTCAGAACGACAAAGATGGCTTCAGCCAGGTTCGTTTCAGAAGTTGACAGTGTGCACACAGGAACCAAAGCATCTCTTCTAAATAATTTTCACAGTATGTGCAAGAGAAGAATTCTTTATTGGGTAATTGTTGTTATTAGTGGATTAAGCATCCCTTGTTACCTGATTACCTTGTTATGCATTGCAGTTTTTGCAGACTCACTGGAACTAGTTGTTAATAAACTAAAGGGGGAGGGGGAACCTACTTTGATTGTAGTGTCTTTTGTTAGATCAGTCAAAAAGTCACAACAATGGCAATGAGGTGAGATGATAAAACATACAACTCCTCAAGCCTTTCTTTATCTCTGGAATGAGAAAAATGGCTGTTAAAAAACAGAACGAGTAATACTGAATGGGTCACAGTGATTATAAACAAAGGGGAAAAGAATACAGCAAAAAGATTTTTTATTGCAGAGATGTGGCACTGATAACCAGACATGAAATACAGAGAAACTTGAAGAATATTTTTTTTGAGACATCAGAAAAATATGTCTGTTTTACTGTTTGTTGTGGGAAGAAAACCATACTCCTTATTATGAAGTTTCTCTTGCAATTCAGCTTTGCAGAATTAATAAAAATAACCCAGGAATGTTTGGCATGAAAAGTATTAGTGAATGGAGAGCGTTTCAGGCTTCCAAAGTATAAACAGAAAGAGGGGGAACCCTTTGCAGCAAATGCAGTTGAACTTCTACAAATTTGGTGGCTGGCCAAAGGATGCATTGAGCCATTGGCTGTCTGGAATTGTGAAAGAGAGCATTCAAAGATGCAGGATTACCGTTGAAGAGAGCATGTGAAACTGCTATCTCCATAGAGACTGCTGTGAGCAACAGGCAGGAATAAAAGCAAAGTGAATAAACTTGTAATATAAACAGAAGAAAACATGAACTGTGCTGTTGCATTCCAAAGTAAATTTAAAGGAGAAGGTGCAGAAAATACATTAGGATATTTTCAGAGAGCCTGTTAATCAAGGTAAAACAAACCATTTGCTAAAGATAAGCCATTGTACCTTTACTTTAAAAGAGATACAGTGATGCAATATACACATAAAGAATTTCAGTAAAAAACTGAAACTGGGATAGATAACCTGGAGATTTATAGTATAAAAAAATGAAATGAAACCAGCAATGTAGGTGAATGTCAAAACCATATCAATGCAATTGGGCACTGGCTCTTTTACATCCCGTCAAGCCTGTTGTTAGACTACAGCAGAATAGCAAAAAAAGTATTGCAGCATCACAGTACAAGTTCCATGCCTTTTCTATGTGTGTCATGATTTCACATGCATGTGTGAAGGAATCAGAGTTTGCAGTACAATGCTGCAATATTGCTTTCATCATTGTTATAAAAAAAACAAGCTCTTGTTGGTGCCCATGGCTGTTATCAGTCACACTACAGGTGAATTTCAGCAACATTTTAGAATTGTTAAACTCAAGCAATCAAAAATACAATTAAAAAACTGATACTAGAGAAAAGATAATTTCCATTGGAATGATAGCAAAATACAATAACAAGCAACTTGGCTTACATGTTGTGAAAATGGGTGGACCAGACTATGGGACCATGATTGGCTGAGGAAATTGCCCTTAGAGTTCAGTTCCATTAAGAGCCTACAATCACCGAGACTAAGCTGGAAAAGTTTTTCTGTGATAATGTTTCAACTATGTTCAAAGGTGACTTTCATATACTCAAGCACATGAAAGATTAGTGTTCCTAGAAAATGTCACACCTACGATTCAAAAAGCATATCCATTTCTATGTGCCATATGTAAAAAGGAAGAAACTGAACTAGATTAGATGCAAACAGGGATTTCCCCCCCCCCCAAGATGATTGGAGCCCATGTCCTACATTTCTGAATCTAGTAGCTAGAAAGAATGCAACTATCAACTGTGGTGAATTTAAAGTTATCATTAATCCACTATTATAGGTTAAGCAATACTTGAACAGAGGATATTTTTGTTAGCCCTAGCAGAGGTTTATTTACAGATGGAAATGGAAGAAGATTCCAAAATTTATCTCACTGTTTATTATACACAACGGATCATGTCATTATAATAAGCTTGGTTTTGGAGTAGCATCTGCACAGCACTTTGGCAGAGATCTATGGATCAAGTGTTACAAGAGTGTCCAGACACTGAGTGCTATTTAGATGACATCATTATCTAATGATAATGAGGTGCATCTGCAAAACCCCAAGATTTGGAGACTAGCAGACAATGATCCTTAAGCATGAAACAACAAATGTGAATTCTTTAAGCCTAGTATTCATATTGTAGCCAAACCATTGATGCACAAATCCTACACAAGTGTACAGAGAAAAATTAAATATTGTTATAGAGGAACTTTAGTTGTGGTTAATTAAGGATTAGAATAGGAGGAGTTTTCAATTATATCATTATATGTTTGTCTTTCAGGATTATGTATAATTTGTATACATTTTGGTTTTAATTTAGTTGCCCAGATTAGAGCAGGTTGTAAATACTATAAACAAATGAACAAAGAAACAAATGAAGGCATTGGTGCAGTTATGTTACATGTCATAAAAGGTAGCAATAAATGACCAATAGCATTTACATCATGCATATTCAAAGTGGGAGAGATTCTGGTTCCTTCTATTCTATGAGTCTATGATTCTAATATTTGTACTGAAGGGAGTCACCAATCCGCAAGATTATTGAACTGCAAGGATAGTTTGCATCAGTGATTGATTAAAGTGGTTCTCTTTAATTAAATACTGAATGAAGGGATTTATTTGATATATTACTCTATCAGGTAAAGAATAAGTAGATGTGATGCTCATTAAATAGGTTAGGCAGTCAGGGATAAATTATCTGCAGATTTCCAAATAATGGGCACAAATTGTATTAGTCATCAAATCATTATACTTAGCATTCAAGGATTTGGGGGCACAGGCATACCTTCCTTGCTGCAATCTTTAAATATGAATTGGAATCAGTTAAGATTAAACTTTTATTATGACTTTAAGTACAGCTGTAATTGGAATCAGTCGAAACAACCAAGTGCAGCTGCTCAGATTCTGAGTTAGGTTTAAGCACACAGAACATTTGAAAGAGACAGGAGTTTACCAGACAAATTTGGCCTCAGCACAAGAGTTAGCCCATACCGTTGTTGTAGATTTCCTATGTTAAGAGTTAATAAAGTTGTTGCCTTAGTTAACTTAATAATTTCTATCTTGCTTCATATAACATTACTGCTGGGCATAAATTCCATAAAATACAAAATGTTAGTTCTTGGAAATCAGTTACATTGGAAGGATGAAAAGGGACTTTATAAACAGCAGTTTGAACCTTATTTACTTAGAAGAAAGTCTTATGGTATCAAACTGTGCTTACAGCTTGCTGTGGCTTTAGTTACTGTGACGGTTAAATTTTATTGATTTTTAAAAGACTTGATGATATTTCATAACATGCAGCATGCTGTTGCAATAATTTCCGGCAGCTGCTTGGAGTTTGTGCCCTTGATGGGGATCTGCAGCAGAAGTGTGACTTTTGCAATGATAGTAAACTGTGGGTACTGTGGCTCTGTTTTTGCAAGTCCTCCCATACACACTGTCTAAATTGTCAGATTGCAGGCTGTGTGATTCCTTCTGAAAATCAAATGTGTGATGACCATTGATTGTCAGAACCAACTCTTCAACAATTATTCACTTCTGCCAGATTGTGTCAATTGTCAGGGAAGGCAATCAATAAGGGTGCAAGCTAAGATATCTGTGACACTCACAAATGACATTTATACACTCTCAGAATTAGTTTCTTCCATTACATTTTTTAAAAGCATGGCTGATGTCTCAAGAGGCCATCAATATTGTCTGCAAACTTGTGTGAGAATGGTAAATCTGGTCAAATCAACACTGAAATGTCAGGTTAACACTGAAAATTTAATAACATCTTACAATAGCTGAACTACTTTTTGTTTAAAAAAAAATAGATATGGCTTATTTTGCTGAATTGTGAAACTAACTGCCTGAAAAGGTCGCAATCCCGTGCCCTAAGCAGATAATACAAGGTCATAAGGAATGAAGGAATTGTACAGTGTGCTACATAATTATGTACTGCAATGTTTTCATTGCACTCTGAATCACATAATGAAATTTAGTGCTTGCATATAACCCAGACTTATTTATTATGACCCTCACCCCAAGCTACTATTTTCTGAGCTCTCTCCCTGCATGGCTTGCTTTTGCTAAGAAACAGATGGGAAAAGAATACAGGTAGTCCTCGGCTTACAACCACAATTGAGCCCCAAACTTTTGTTGCTAAGTGAAACATTTGTTAAGTGAATTTTGCTCTATTTTACAACCTTTCATGCCACAGTTGTTAAGTGAATCACTGCAGCTGTTAAGTTAGTAGCACGGTTATTAAGAGAATCTGGCTTCCACACTGACTTTGCTTGTAAGAAGGTCACAAAAAGAAACACACGATCCCGGGACTCTGCAACCGTCATAAATATGAACCAGTTGCCAAGCATCCGAAATGTCTATAGGGATATTTTTCACATAAGTGTGAAAAATGCTCATAAGTCACTTTTTTCAGTGCTGTTGTAACTTTGAATGGTCACTAAATGAACTGTTGTAAGTCGAGGACCACCTGTATAATTTACTCCCCCCCCCATAGGAAGTAAGGCACTTTCTAATGGGCACACAATTCAATTGGTTGGGGCCCCAAAATCAATACAATAAAAGGAACTGACAAAATAATCATGTATAAGAGACCAAAAAGGCCTTTACCCCAATGTTTTTCATTATATATAATGAGATTTTAAAATTTATTTTACTTTTAAAGCTCAGCTTTGTGATATAGTTGAAACACTTGTACTGCAGTCAGTTAACACACCTTCCATCTACAGCCAGTAGGAATACTGTATTCACTATTACGGTAGTTGCAAAAGATAGAAATACTTAGATTTGATTTGAATGCCCCTTTGCTTTTTGATATAAATAGGTTTATTTGGGAAGCAGAATAATGAGAAAAAATATACTTATCTTCTTTACTTCATGTTTCTAAGTTTAATATTCAAAGCCTATGCTTTACTTGTCCTCTCAACAAACTTCTAAAGAAGGACTTGTTATATTGTGGAAACAAGCATTTAACCATAAGATCTTGCTGCAGCTCACTCTGAGACATGGAGTCTGGATTATCATATTTCCTGTCTGTGGTGTCTAAATCCAGTTCTAGAACAGACATGAACTGTCAGTTGCATGATATGTATGGTGAAATAGCCCTTCCCTTCTCCACCCCCAGAAGATAATTAATCTTTCCATGTAACTTCAAACAAGCCACCATGTACAAATCAACAATTCATTTCCTAGTATTGTTGCTGGGGGAGGGGGGAAATTTAGAGCTAGTTAAATGTGATTACTATTTATATCTCCCCCCCCCCGCCCCCGTGGCTGAGTCTTTTGTACTCTTTTTAAATAAAGTAGAACACAAACAAAAGACTTTCTGTAACTGCAGTGAGTAACTCAAGTTTCCACACTTCTCTGTTGCTCTTCCTCCAA
>JALGBA010001288.1:0-61114 GCA_023970755.1 Azemiops feae
TCCCTCCCTCCCTCCCTCCCTCCCTCCCTCCATCCATCTATCTATCTATCCATCTATCTATCTATCTTAAAAAATTCCATCCTTTCCGAGTGGAGGTAAAGCAGATAAGAATTTCTTCTCCGCAACACTCGGGCCTTGCTTATTTGCCAGACATTTCCCTAATCGTGTTTGTAGCCAAATTTCACATTTTCTGTATCAATTTCACATTGGGGATGGAACATTTCCTGGCTTCATTTCTTCTGCATAGGTCAATATATTGCGCTGGCTTCCCCTAAGAGCATCCCACTTGTAAAATGGATAATAAAGTATGCTTTGGACCATCGACAGCAAACCATCGTAAAACCGGGGAGGGATAATTCCCTTGAAAAAGATGGAAGAATGGAAGCTGGTCAGATTGGCCCGTGCGTCATTCATTCCGTCAGCGAGGTAGTCATCACACGGACGGGTGTGTTCCTCCTGTAACATTCTGTACGGTTGAGGTCAGCCATTTCACAACTGTAGCTGGTCCATTTTGCCTTTGTAGGGCTAAAAAGCAACAGCGCATTTGCAACCTCTAGAAATGGAAACTTAATCTCCTGAATTTAATTTAGCCTAAAGGAAAACCTGCCTGTTTACATTGGGACTAGATGCAATCTATGTTACATATTTCCTTTCCTTCCTTCCTTCCTTCCTTCCTTCCTTCCTTCCTTCCTTCCTTCCTTCCTTCCTTCCTTCCTTCCTACCTTCCTTCCTTCCTTCCTTCCCTCCCTCCCTCCCTCCCTCCCCCTTCCCTTCTTTCTTCCCCTTCATCCCCTCTCCCTTCATCCTTCTCTCCTTTCCTTCTCTTTTCCTTCCTTCCTTCCTTCCTTCCTTCCTTCCTTCCTTCCTTCCTTCCTTCCTTCCTTCCTTCCTTCCTTCCTTCCCTCCCTCCCTCTCTCTTATGACTGCCTATCCAGATAATTTAGTTCCCAAAAAAACTAGACTGCCCCATTTCTGTAATAGCTACTGCAAGATTAATCTTGAGATGGAACTTGACTATTGTTACACATAAAACCGTGTAACATAATAATTAAATCCTCTGATGATCTGGATATGGTTATAAAAGAATGAATAAGGAGTCACACATGACAGGAAAACCTCTTATTTATTCATTTATTAGAAGCTACAATGGAAAATCAGATGTTCTGCTTCTGCAACGAAGGAGTAGAACGTACAATAGGAGGCAGGACAAGAAGCAACGGATGGAAAATGATCAAGGAGCGATCCAACCTTGAATTAAGGAGAAATTTCCTGACAGTGAGAACAATTAATCAATTTTCTCTGGAAGTTGTGAGTGCTCCATCACTGGAGGTTTTCGAAAACACACCAGACAGTTATTTGACCAAGATGGTATATTGTCTCCGTGCCTAGAGCAGCGGGCTGGACTAGAAGATCTCTGAGATGCATTCCAGGTCTTGGTTCTATGACATTCAGTGGCACTGTCTAAGAGCATTTTTAAGTGACGTCTTTTCTGATTTTCATCTTGCTAGTGAAGGACGACAAAACCGGTGGTTGCCTTCTGCATGGGCACCTACAGACCTTATTATTAAATTCCCAGGGATCCAAGTTTTAATCTGCTACCTAGTTTCATCTATAATCTTTTTTACGAATGTAGAGATCGGGGCGGGAAAGCCCTGAGTTTTATTTAAACCATTCTGGAGAAATGGTGCTCAGAGAACTCAGCTTAAGCAGAGAAATTGGAGCAAAAGAATGCCCGGATGAGTTTTGGGGATTTTAGCTGCCCAACCACAATCTTTCTGGGTTTATTTGTACAAGTTGGGGGAAGGCCCCTTCTGTCTTGAAGGACCCTCCCGTGTATACGTCAGGTTCCAGAATAAACATAACCTCCATGATCTCCCCAGCTTGAGAAAAACAACATTCGCTCCTCCGAGAAACGGGGATGGTCTTCGCAGGCGAGACACCAACACCAGCTTCGCTTGTTCTGGTATTTCCTCCTGGCAAACCTAGAGGAGATCCAGATCCTTGTCCAACTCAGTCAGAACCTTGTTGGAAATCCTCAAGCCTGCAAGCTTCATCAGAGGTGGTGAAGGAGAGAGGTCCTGCTCCTTTCTGAAGCCACACTCACAATCCCACAGTCTTGATCCAACTCCAAGAAGGACCCCACGCAAGGCATGTAGAAGTAGACCTTGACTTACCCCCAGACATGGGGAAAAATGGGCTGGAATAAGGGGACTTGTGAGGCAGGTCTGAGGTCCCCTCCCGTGGCCACCTGACCACCATTTGGGTGCTTGAGACAACATGGCGGCATGCGTCAGCTCGTCGTCGCTTGACCATATTTTGAGACGGCTTTGTTGGAAAGCGGCATTTGCGCCCCAGCTTAAACCAGTTTTAAAAAGTTGCTCTCTCCTTATTTAACAAGTATAGGACAGACCTAGATTCAGAGAAACAGCCCAGAGGACGGAAGGTAAATGGCAACAATCATTGGGACGTTTCGGCAAAACTCCACAGGAGGACCGTTCATTTTCTTTCATATATTTATTGAATTTATTTGTCACCCATCTCGTAGCAAACGACTCTGTGCTCATTCCAGCAAAGAGAAGCTGTATGGTTTCCATTTAGAAAAGGGCAAAATTAGAAGGAAAAAAAAGAAGAGAGAACAATGTGGTGTGTTTTCACCTCCCTCCCTCCACCCAAATAAATTAATCTGGATCTCCATCCATCCATCCATCCCAGACACCCGTCATCTGACTTGCTATCTTTTTAATTTTCGTTTCAACAACCCCACCCTCCTCTTCTCTTTTCTTTTTTTCCCCCCTTTTGCTTATTTTCTTTAGCTCTCCTTTAAAAATGCCTCTCGCTTCCCTTTCTTTTGGACTGGCCTGCCTATTCCTTTGCCACTAACTGGGTCCAGGTGTTGGGTTGTAAGAAAAGTTGGTGTAGGCTCCAGGCTGTTAAATTCCACCCTGAACGTTGGTTGGGAGGTTAGCGATGCTAACTCCCGGGGAGAGGGGAGGCAAAAAAAATTTTTGGGAGCCCTTTTAAATCCAAACATTGTTTATGTCAACCAGTCTGGGGGTTTAAACACAGGAAGCTAACTGAGCCCAGTTCGGCTTTAAGACTCCTCTGATGTTGCTTCCATCAGATTCAGGCGGCTGTGAATTAGCTGCTACCGAGCGAGGAATATTCAGGTCAACCTGGAGTTCTGTTGTTTTTCAACCAGATAAAACATCCCCCTGAATGTAATGAGGAAATATTATGACAGAATAACATTCTGTCCCTTCAAAGTTACAATGGTGCTGAAAAAAGTGACTTATGACCCTTTTTCACACTTATGATCATTACAGCATCCCCCCCCCGTGGTCACATGATCAAAATTAGGACCCTCGGCAACTGGCTTATATTTATGACGGTTGCAGCGTCCCGGGGTCGCGTGATCCCCTTTTCCGACCTTCTGGACAAGCAAAGTTAACAGGGACTTAACCACAAAGGCAAGTCCATCTCTGAGAAATATTTGGAGATTTTTTTCCTTCCCTGGGATATTTGGAGCAGTCTCAGCCACTCCGCTTCTCTGCCCAGAAATTGGAAGGGGGCAAAAAAACAACTTTTAAAGTCTGTGGATGCCCAGTTCTGTAACAATAACCTGTTTTGTCCTCAGTTGATGGCAGAGCAGTGAGAAACGGTTCAGATATCAAAGGGGCAGCCAAAAAAGCCGATGCCATCCTCGGCTGCCTTAACAGAGGGTGTCAAGACAGGCAGTGAGGTGGCAGTTCTGACAGACGGATAGAATCAAGATCACGTGAGGTGAGGGTGAAGGTCTGTGTGATGTGAAGTGTTAGTACCACTTTGCAAAGCCTTAGTACTGCCACCCTTGGAATAATACTGAGTCCAGTTTTGGTCGCCATATTATTAAAAAGATGCTGAGACTCCAGAAAAAGTCTCAGCCAGGATGATTAGGGGACTGGAGGCTAAAACATATGAGGAACGGTTGCAGGAATTGGGTTTGTCTAGTTTAATGAAGAGAAGGACTAGGCGTGTCGTGATAGCATCTTCCAATATTTGAGGGGCTGCCACAAAGAAGGAGGAGGAGTCAGCCTATTTTCCAAAGCACCAAAAGGCAAGACGAGAAACAACGGATGGAAACTAACCAAGGAGAGAAGCAACCTAGAACTAAGGAGGGATTTCCTGACAGTGAGAACAATTAACCGATGGAACGGCTTGCCACCAGAAGTTGTGGGTGCTCCATCACTGGAAGTTTTTAGGAAGAGACTGGACAACCATTTGACTACGATGGTGTGAGGTGTCTTGCTTGAGCAGGGGGTTGGACTAGAAGACCTCCAGGGTCCCTTCCAACTCTGTTATTCTGTAATTCTGGTTCAAAGTCCATCAGTACTAGCTAAGGTGAAACTGCCAAGCAAACATGTGATTTCGAATCTCTTGTAGGACCATGTTTCTGTTTTGAAAAGACTTCATTCCTTTGCTTTAAGTTTTTTTTTGTTTTAAAGGCAGGCTTGTGTGATGAGAAGCCAGAGGCGATTTGAAAGCTTAAGAGCAAGGGGAGAGGGGAAAAAAAGGATTGATTGTGTTTGCTGCAAATTACAGCTCAAGCACTCTGCTTGGGGTGCCTGGAAGGAGAAAGAAAAAAAAATCTGAAATGCAGTGAGTTTTCCAAAATTGCTTGGTTCCACCCCAGCCTAAAAGGACCCACCAGCGAGGCAAAAAAAAAAAGAAATATACAGGTTGAGATCTACATTAGAGGGAATTCCTTTGTGAAAACATCTGTTCACATTTATGGCGGTGATATTATTGGCAGGAGAACCTCAAAAGCAAAATAATAATAATGATAAGAGAGGAGACAAGAGAGATGGGGGGGGGGGGGGGAGGCAGCTAGATTAAACTATGAAACTCAGATTGTCCAAAGAGTGCCAAGTAAGTTTATCAACATGTTTAAAAAGGGAAGGGGGGGAAAATGCAAAGGTTATCATCACAAAGCAGGAATTAGAACAGTGTTCCTCAAAAGCTAGTTGGGGAATTCTGAGAGTTGAAATCCACCCATCTCAAACTTGTCAAGGTTAAGAAACACTGGGTTAGAATCTTTCTGTAGCCGTCTGTGGTTTTTTACTATATCTAAAAATTTCTCCATTTTTACACTTGACGCTGCATGAATATAGCAGTTGCCGTTTATTTGAAGCAAGTCGTGGTTTAGCGTATAAAATATTGCAGTAGTTAGGATACATAATTCCAATCCCAGCAACTGTATTTGAAACATGGAATCATGTGGCTGGAGGGGACCTTGGAGGTCTTCTAGTCCAACTCCCGTGCTCAAGGCAGACCTTATGCCGTCCATCCCGGTCCTTTCCAGCCTTATGATTCTATGTTCTAAGCAGTGTTTGGCCACTTGTGGGTGCTCCATCACTGGAGGTTTTCAAGAAGAGACTGGACAGTCTGGGCTGGTGTAGGATCTTCTGCTTCAGCAGGGGGTTGGACTAGAAGACCTCCAAGGTCCCTTTCAACTCTGTTATTCCTTCGGGTCTGCTATTCCCCACACATCTGGACTTGAGAGCTTTTGATCTCCAAAAGCCCAGGGGTGGCAGGCTGTGAACTCACCCCTACCTTGTAGACAGCCTCTTCCCACAGCTCCCTGCCTGTCGCTTTTTCTGCACCCCTTTTTCGCTTCTGTTTCTTTCTTTCTTTCTTTTTTAAAAAAGGAGAGCCCGGGATCTGCCATCTCCCTAAAAAAACCCTTTCCCTTCGCAGCCTGGCTCGACAAACTGTACGAGTCTATTAAAGTCTGCGGGCCTCTCTCTCTCTCTCTCTCTCTCTCTCTCTCTCTCTCTCTCTCTCTCTCATGAAGTCTGTGGCTTTAGGCCGGCGCCAGGCATCCACGTCGGACCAGATGTGGAGAGGCGCCATGGTTCCCAGCCAACAAGGCTGGCCTTCTACAGGGCCTCACACGCGAGGAGCCCTGCAAGGCACATGGGAAAGCGTGAACCGGTGCCCGGGGTGGGGGTGGGGGGGAAATGCAAGCATCCTTCTCCAAAAGTACTGCATGGAAAAATCCAGGGAGGGGGGCAAGAAACAGTGAGCTGGTAGAGGAGGAGGAGGAGGAGAAAGGAAACAAAGCTGTAGATTCAAATTATATCTATCTATATTGTATCTATCATCTATCTATTGTACCCCTATCTATCTACATCTATCTATCTACATCTATTTATCATCTATCATCTATCTACCATCTACGGTATGTCTGTCTGTCTGTCTGTCTGTCTGTCTGTCTATATCTATCTATCTATCTATCTATCTATCTATCTATCTATCTATCTATCTATCTATCTATCTATCTATCTATCTATCTATCTACCATCTACGGTCGGTCGGTCGGTCTGTCTGTCTGTCTGTCTGTCTGTCTGTCTGTCTGTCTCTATCTATCTATCTATCTATCTATCTATCTATCTATCTATCTATCTATCTATCTATCTATCTATCTATCTATCTATCTATCTATCTATCTATGTCTGTCTCTATCTATCTATCTATCTATCTATCTATCTATCTATCTATCTATCTATCTATCTATCTATCTATCTATCTATCTATCTTATCTATCTATCTACCATCTACGGTCTGTCTGTCTGTCTGTCACGTGTGCCACCCATCCTGCCAATGGAAACTCTAGGCGGTTTACTGACCTTAAAAGAAAATGCAGCATAAAGCATTAAAACAACGGATTCAAATCGAATCGAATCTCTTGATTATGGCCTTTGACCAGCCTTTATTAAAGCAACGAATAAAGGCCTTCAATTTAACAAATTCAATTAAAATCAGAGTAGGCAGGACGCAGAGGCAGGGAGCAGAAACTGCACCCAGGGAGGGAGGGAGGGAGGGGGAGGGTTTGAGGGGCTCAGCTAATTGGTCCAAACAGCAAGAGGGATTGCCTACATCGGTTTTGTCCAAGCTGCAATTGTGACATTTTGTGTGGTGCGTAGACGGATCTAAAGTAACGATGGCTTGCTTTCCCCTACGGCTTGTCGGAGAAGACTTTGGTTTGAGCGAGGCCTGTCCATCCCCACCCCTTCCCGGCGCTGCCGTCCGTTTCCCACGAGGAGCAAAGGAAAAGGGACGGTTTTTTCCCCGCCCTGCGGCTTTCTGACAGCCTGGATGGATCGGAAGGAAAACTGAGATCCACTTAAACGTTTTCAGATGGGGAACTTCAGAGGAAGCGGGTCACCTGCCTCCAGCCCTCCTCCTTCTCCTGCTTGATTGCCCTGGCGGGGTTTAAAACTTTGCCCTTTTGCATTTTTCTAACCCCCTTGGAGGGGAAAGTCAACGCTCCTTTTCAAAGGCTGGGGAGGAAGGGGGCTGGGGAGGGTAGGTGGGGGGGGGGCAAGCAGAGAGATTTTCATTCCCCAAAGAGGTCTGAGAGGCATAATAAATGAAGGAAGCCGTCAATCAAGGTGGATGGAGAAGCTTTGGAAAACCGTTCCAGGCCTCTCTCTCTCTCTCTCTCTCTCTCTCTCATTCTTCCCCTTTCTCTCTTTTCTATCTTTCTCTTTCCATTTTCTCCCTCTTTCTCTTTCTTTCTTTCTTTCTTTCTTTCTTTCTTTCTTTCTTTCTTTCTTTCTTTCTTTCTTTCTTTTTCTTTCTTTTTCTTTCTTTTTCTTTCTTTCTTTCTTTCTTTCTTTCTTTCTTTCTTTCTTTCTTTCTTTCTTTCTTTCTTTCTCCCTCTCTCCCTTTCTCTCTGTCTTTCTATCCTTTTCTTTTCTTTCTCTCTCTCTCTCTCTCTCTTTGGCCTGTAGTTTACGGTGCCGTTTGCAAAATCCGTTCGTTTTGGGGGCACCCCAAGTCTAACACGAAGGGAAGGGAGCCAAGGCAGCAGCAGCAACGCACAACACCCCAACTAGGAGGCTAGACAAACTTTTGATTTTGGCCTCCTGCTCCGGATTGCAGAAGCAACAGGGAAGGGCCATAATTGGGCTGTAAAGTCACCCCTGGGTTCAAGCAAGAATTTTAACTGGGTGTGTAAAACATCTGGGAGCTCCGTTCACACACCTTGTGCCTCTTCGTGGCCTTGGAAACCATGAAAAGTCACTGTTGGGATCAGTTTGGGGGTCTGCGTTTTAGACATACTTCCAGAATTATTTAGGACATTGCCACCAAGTGTCAAAAAAATCAGCAAACATGACTATTGAATTTCCAATAAATCTGACTTTCTTGGGAGATCAACTTCTGAAGGCAACTCATTCCACTGATGAAATTGTTCTCACTGTCTGCAAATTTCTCCTTAGTTCTATGTTGCTTCTCTCCTTGATTAGTTTCCATGCATTGTTTCACTTAGCAACATAAATTTGGGGCTCAATTGTGGTCATACCTTGAGGGCCACCTGTATCATATCCAAAAAGAATTACTGTTCCTTGAGCGACTTGCACAAGAACACAATCATGTTGCATTTTCAAATAGAGGCACAGTCAGAAGATGCTGATTTCCAGAACATTTGAGGATAATCAGCAAGGATTCAAATCATCTATATTTTCACGGTCATCATCAAATATTACTTTTACCAAACCATGATACAGATCAAAACACAACCATCACAAAATCCCATTAATTCATATATCCCCAAAAATCCAGTATTGACTGCAGCAATTCAACACATTTAATATAGAACTAATGCTAGCCTCAATTCTTCCAGCCCTCCACTAGCACAACGAAAAGGTCTTTACAAGAAGCAACGGGTGGAAGATCATTAAAAAGAGATCCAGCCTAGAATTAAGGAGGAATTTTCGGACAGTGACAACTATTAGACTTGCCTCCAGAAGTTGTGAGTACTCCATCACTGGAGGTTTTCAAGAAGAAACTGGAAAGTCATTTCTTTGGATTGGACAGGGTCTCCTGCTTGAGCAGGGGGTTGGACTAGAAGACCTCCAAGGTCCCTTCCAACTCTGTTATTCTGTTAGTTAATCCATTTGAGGTACCTTGCTTCAAAAAATATTGCCTTAGGATGTACTGGTTCACCCAGTTAAAAGTTATACACCGACAAACAGGAGAGTTTTAATAGCATATAGAAATCAATATATTGCTTTCCCCCCCCCCCACTCAAACCACTCCTGATGCCTCCCTCTGACCAGGGCTGTGAATGTATAAAATCCACATTAAGAATCTAACCCTGCCTTGTTTGTTTTTCTTAACTCCGAGACCGGAGAACAAATTGGTATCCAGGAAAGACCTGTGTTAATTAATAAAATCTATTTATTTGATTTAGGAGTCCCTGCATCCCCCAGGCTATCATGGCTATAATTATTATTTCAATAGAAAAGTAGTACCGGTCTTGGACTTGTTGAAAGAAGAAGGAAAGTTAGGAAGGAGACAGGATTTATTTTTCTTTGGAAGAATTTATGACTAATAGCCTTCAGGCTATTTCAGTCCACTCAGTTAAACTGCGTATTTAAAAAAAAAAAAAAAAGGAAGGAAGGAAAAGGGGGGAAAAAGGAGGGAAGAACAGAGAGAAGAGAAAAAGGACAGGGAAATGGAAAGAAGAGGGGAAAAAAAAACCTTTGAGCCTGGGATACAGCCAAAATTCAGAATTACTTCCTTTGTAAATTGAATTTGACATACTTGTAATTCACACTATATTGAAAGTCTGGGCTTATGTCCAATTAACTTATACAATTATGAAATTTGAATACGTACATCTGTATTTTCAGTGGCAATTGTGCTCTAGTCTAGAAGAGTGCAGAAGCTTTTTTTCAGCGTAAACTTTCAGGAATTCAAGGTGGCCTCTGGAGCTTCTAAATTATTTCTCTCTCTTATCATTTTGTAACTCTAAAAAAGGTTGAAAGTTTGAACGTAGAGATTTTTTTGATATTTTCTAGTTTGGGCAAAAGGCTCTTATGTCCTTGAAAAAGGAAGCACCCAGCGCTTCCCCTGTACAGCTGGGCTGTGCCAATGACCTTCAAACTTCTGAAGTGGTCTCCAAATCTTCTCCAGAATTTCTTCTAAATTGCAATTTTTGATGGGACAGGAGGCAACATTTACGCCACGGATGAGAGGAAGGATCTTCAACGTTTGCGTTCCACCTTTTGCTTAATTCAATTAACTAATTTTAATTTTATTTAAATTAATGCAATGCCGCAGAGAAGATGGGAGTCAACCTAATCTCCAAAATATCTGAAGGCAAAGAAGGGATGGAAATTTATCCGGGAGAGAGCCAGCCTAAAACTTAGGAGAAAGGTCCTGCATTTGGATCACGTGACCTTGGAGAGGCTGCGACCCTCATTAAGTGCGAGGATCATTTTTCGGTGATGTTGTAACCACAAGCAGTCACTAAAGGAAGCGTTGTAAGTCGAGGGTCTGTAAACTCTTCCAAATGTTGGCAGGAGAGAAGTATATTTTCATATCCAGGCACGCATCTACAGGAAAGAAAACACTGAAAGCAAAGATTATTTTAAAGCGAGATGTTTGATTGGTATCCTTTTGCATCGCTCTGGTGCCGTTTCCGGACAAAATTCTCAAAGGTCCTTTTATGAAGGAATTCTCCAAGCGGGCGAGATTTCTTTTTTATTTTTATTTTTCTTCTTCTTTTCCCGTCTCTCTCTCTCTCTCTCTTTTTTTTTTTGCCACATCATAGTTGCTCAAGCTTGACATATAGCAGAGGAATTCAGGGTAACTGGTACAAATCAGAGAGCTGTCATAAAAGTATTCCAAATTTTAAAACCATCCCAAAATAAGGGTTTTTTTTTTCTCCCCCTCTGTTAGAGACCAAATGGAAACCAGATGTCGGGGCAAATTGGCAAGATCGGGTTTCAGAGGAGAATTTAAATGAAGGCGCAGCAGGATTGCCTTCTCTTGTGTGGATTCTCCCTTTCCAAAAAGCCTACCATTCTTTCGTGGGGTTTGCTGGGATCCTAGAATGGGGTGTCAGGAGACATTTAAAAATATGGGAAGCGGAGAGAGGAGCCCAGAGGGGATTTGCAGCAAAGTGGAAATGAGTCTGAATATTCAGAGCTGCTTTGGCAAGGATTGTAGGGCACTCTGCCGGTTAGAACATAAAACATAGAATAATAAGAGTTGGAAGAACAGAGTTGGAAGGGACCTTGGACGTCTTCTAGTAGTCCAACCCCTTGCTCAAGCAGGAGACCCTGTGTGCCATTCCAGACAAATGGCTGTCCAGTCTCTTTTTGGAAGCCTCCAATGATGGAGCACCCACAACTTCTGGAGGCAAGCTGTTCCACTGTTAATTGGAACAATTAACCTTCGTTAATTTCTCCTTAGTTGTAGACTGGTTCTCTCCTTGGTTAGTTTCCTCTACGTGTGGTCCACTAATGGTCAAAGCTAAACTGACCCTAGAAAAGGATGAATGGAGCGATCAATGGGGCGGGGCTGGCCTGGAAGTCTCTTGCAGCCATGCAATGATTCCAGACTGATGGCGCATTTAACTCCCCCTTCTGGCTCAGCTTGCCCTTCTCCCACAAAAGCCCTCTCTCTTCTGATCACAGGGGAAAGCCTGAGTCCGGCCCACTCCTCCTCCTGCAAACGGAAGAAGAAACAACGGAGGAACCGGACCACCTTCAACAGCAGCCAACTGCAAGCTCTAGAACGCGTCTTTGAGAGGACGCACTACCCGGATGCCTTCGTGCGGGAGGAGCTGGCCCGAAGGGTCAGCCTTAGTGAAGCCAGAGTCCAGGTGAGAGCGACTGGATTCCTCTAGAGACTTATGACAGTTGGGACCAGAATTTCTGTTGTTAATTGAGTCACGTCTGATTTTTTCCTCCTCCTCCTCCTCCTCTCTACAAATCCCGCTCCCTTCTAGCCCTGATGATGTTACCTAGTTGGGTCATAAAACGTCTGCAAGAAAACATCCAAGCTCAGGAAGGACCAGGGACCCCACTATCCTCCTCCTCCTCCTCCTCCTCCTCCTCCTCTCTGCAAATTCTCCTCCCTTCTAGCCCTGATGATGTTACCTAGTTGGGTCATGAAACGTCTGCAAGAAAACAAGCCAGCTCAAAGAGCCCAAAGGATCCTGCCTTTCCACCCTGAACCACTCCTTCGTTGCTATCGGTGTCTTTCTTCCCCTCCAGGTCTGGTTTCAGAACCGAAGAGCAAAATTTCGCCGGAACGAGAGAGCGATGTTGGCCAACCGGTCAGTATCGCTCCTCAAATCCTACACCCAAGACACAGCCATTGAGCAGCCTGTGGCTCCCCGGCCCACCACCCTCAGCCCCGACTATCTATCGTGGTCAGCCACCCCCCCCTACAGGTTGGTTCGTGCTGCTTTCCTCCCTTCTCCCCCATCCCTGCCTCTCACGCTTCCCCAGGTGACGTCTGCTCCAGGTTAGCCCTAAGGGCCATGTTATGTTAGCTTTCAAGTCAGAGTGCTAACCAAACCGAGGAAGGGAAGGAAAATAGAAGCCTCTATTGCTCTCTGGGCCAAGGAACACATTTCATCTGAGGCAGAGGAGGAGAAGGGGGGAACCCCTGAGCTAAAATTAGATTGGACTGTTTGGCTATAAAGGAAAAGCATGATCTCCTCTGCCTCCAGAGAGGGCAATCTGCTGGGTGCCATTGCAGCACAAGGGCTGGAAATCTGTGCCTTTTATGCCCTTGTTAATAACACCGTTGTTTAGTCTAGTCTTACCCCGTGGGTTTTTTCTAGACAGTCACCCTTTAAAAGGTTAATTTCCTCCAAGCAAAACTTTTCTATGTAGGTTTTTGCAGTGCAAGCTTTTTTTTTTTTTTTAATGTAGCGGCCGCTGCTTGAACGTAACTTTTGGAAAATATGTTTTTTTAATCTGCACTTTTTATGTCTCCGTTAATAACACCATTAGGGGACTGAAGGCTAAAACAGATGGAGAACGGTTGCAGGAATTGGGTATGTTAGTTTAATGAAAAGAGGACTAGGAGAGACATGATAGCAGTGTTCCAATATCTCAGGGACTGCCACAAAGAAGAGGGGTGGGGTCCACCTATTCTCCAAAGCACCTGAAGGCAGGACAAGAAGCAACGGATGGAAACTGATCAAGGAGAGAAGCAACCTGGAACTAAGGAGGAATTTCCTGATAGTCAGAACAATTAATTAGTGGAACGACTTGCCTCCAAAAGTTGTAGGTTTTTAAGGAGGAGGTTTTTAAGAAGAGATTGGACAACTATTTGTCTGAAATGGTATAGGGTTTCCTGCTTGAGCAGAGGATTGGATTAGAAGACCTCCAAGCTCCCTTCCAACTCTGTTATTCTAACAAAATAACAAGAGTTTGAAAGGATCTTGAAGCTCCAACCCCCTGCTCAAGCAGGAGACCCCACACCATTCTACACAAATAATCATTCAGTCTCTTTTTGAAAACCTCCAGTGATGGAGCACCCGCAACTCCTGGAGGCAAGTCGTTCCACTGGTTAATTGTCCTCACTGTCAGGAAGTTTGTCCATAGTTCTAGGTTGCTTCTCTCCTTGATAAGTTTCCATCCGTTGCTTCTTGTCCTGCCTTCAGGTGCTTTGGAGAATAGGCCGACCCCCTGTTGAAGTCCACAAGTCTTAAAGTTGCCAAGTTTGAAGACCCCTAGTCTAATGTCTCTTCTTCTCCTTTGTTCCTGTCTCCTTCTTCCCATCTCCTCTGCCTCTTCCAGCAACACGATGCCTTCATACAGTTCCAACACCCCCAGCACCCCCACCCCAGGTGTCAACATGGCCAACAGCATTGCCAGCTTGCGCCTGAAAGCCAAAGAGTTCAGCCTCCACCAGAACCAGGTGCCCACTGTGAACTGACGTGCTCACCCTTTCTCGATGGTCAACAGCAACCTTGGCGATCTCCACCATTCAAGACATCGGGGATATTCATGGTCCATCAGGGCTCAAGACTCTTCCCCTGCCCCCCCCCCCCGTGTCTCCTTCTCCTGAAGACCACAGGAGAGAGCTTCAACCAACTTGAGAAACGTCTTGAAGCTCCCTTGGGGAGGAGGCATTGCCCAGCCTCTTCAAGATCATGCTGGTGGACCATGGTGGTGGACCATGACTTCTTCAAGGAAGAGCAAATGATCCAGAAGACGTGGCCATCCAGAAATGAAGACATGGAACTTGGAGAGCTTTCCCGGTTGGGTTGGAAGCCCAAAGATCTAACTCTTCAAGGACATTTTGGCTTCAAGAACCCAAATATAATCTGGTTATTTCATGGTCTTTTCCACCCCGATTATCTCGCCCTTACCTGGGTATGGTGACCTTGGAGCCACCAAGATTTGGCATGGAGCAGTTTTTATTCCAAATTGGGGGCGGGGGGGATATCTCTCCTGTAGAGGTTTCTTTGTCCGCCTCTGCTCTCTGCACGTGTGTCAAGGAAAAGTGGCTTCAAAACAGGAACAGTGCTTGCTCTCATTCCCCATATGCCTTGAATTCCTCAGGAGGGCTTGTTTGGAACAGGGACGGCAGCTGATCACCCTCAGCCCACAGATAAACCAGCAAAAAGTTTGATTGCGCCACTGTGATTCCTTTAGAAGAGTTTGCAAAATGCACATTTGTGGATGCTGCTTAAATCAGAGGGCGGATTTGCAGCAGAGAGGGGGGGGGAAAAGGACACCGAATTTTAGCGGTGAAAGATGGGCAGCTGAGGAGGGGGCGATGCAGAAAAAAACAGGGCTGGGGGCTGCAATTAAATCATTGCCGTTGCGATATCCGTTTGCATTCTCACAATCCTCGCTGTGTTTTACTTTTCTCCAGCTTTCCTCAGCTGGAGGGGTGGGTGGGGAGAGGGAAGGTGCATATTAAGGAGGATTTTGCTGGGGTAACATTTTGCCCCAAATTTGGGGTATTTCTCATTTTGTTCTGTTCTTTGTGAGAAGCTCATGACGTTTCCAGCAGGCCGGTTCATCAGCTTCCATTCCCAGAATTCCCAGTGCTCCATTTATGACCGTTTAACAACCGTTTGAAGTTATGATGGGGGCTGGAAAAAACGACTCGTGGCTGCTTCTCACACTGTTGCGGTGTCTATGTGATTGTGTGATCGAAATTCGGGGTGTTTGGCAATCGCCAGGTGTTTTGGAGAGTCACAGCCACCCAGGAACATGTGGCCTCCACTTGTGACCTTTCCAGACAAACAAAGTCAACGGGGATGCCAGATTCCCTTAACAACTGCATGATTCCCTTAACAACCGTGGCGAGAAAGATAATAAAATCGGCAGTGACTCAATTTAATGACCACATCACTCGAGGACGGAAGTCCCAGTCCCAAATTTGGTTATAAGTGGAGGACTACCTGTATTTCAGCTTCCCAGAATCCCCCAATCAAAAGAGTATGGCCACCGGTGAGATGACCCTGCTTCAAACAGCCCCCCCCATCTTTTGCTCCAGAAATTCCTTCCAGCCTTGAAGACTCAACACTTTGAACAATTTTAGGCTGTTCCCTTCACCCACCCAGTCCCTACAAAAATAAAAAATCTGTGTAAACTCAAGTCTTATATGGTGCTTTTTTCATCCCCTTCCACAACTGACAAACATCTGGGCATTGATTTGGGGTGCTTTTATTATTTTTACAAATAACTCATGGTGGCGAACATATCCCACACGCCTTCCTCCGCCTATTTTCTCCACAACCATCCTGTGAGGTGGGTTGGGCTGAGAGAGGGACTGGCTTAAAGTCACTGACATGCCTAAGGTGGGACTAGAACTCACCGTCTCCTGGTGATTGGCCCAAAGTCACTCAATCGGCTTTCATGCCTAAGGCGGGACTAGAACTCGCCATCTCCCGCTTTCTAGCCAGGTGCCTTAACCGCTAGACAAAATCGGCTCTTTTGTGATCATATAGGATAATTTCTACCTGTCCATTTCTGGCTTCCGAAATAAATAAAAAAAGCTGAAATATGCCATAGTCCACTGTAGACGCTAGAGGGCAGTGCTGTATCATCAAATGCATAATGAACATTCCAGAATAATTTTTGCAGCCAGCATTTTGCAGGGAGAAAAATACTCCCGTTTATTTTAGGGATTTTGCCCTAATGGGGATGAAGGACAAGCGTCCACATCCCTTAGGGAGGGGCAACTAAAGGTGAGAAATCCTGTCCATCAGTCATAGCAACTGGACTTTTCTTTTTTTTTCAAAAGAAGCCGAGACTCAACTTCCAGATAACTTTACCTGGATGACTCAGAATCTCCCATCGACATACAGGTAAGAAACGTTATTCAAAATTAAATTAGAAGCACGGTTATAGGGGTTCTGGGCTTATTTCACTCCCTGCTCTCTTTTACTTTAGATTTGCACTGAACTCTGCACATCCTCTTTGGAACCCACAACCCTGTTTTTGGGCTCAGATGGGAGAGCAACGAGGAGGTCCTGCAAGCGAAGAAGCTGATGAGTCACAAAAAAGAGACTTTTTGAAGGTTGATTGTGCAGTAAACAGCTCACCATTCACGACGGGCTGAGTGGCGATCAAGGATGGCTACAGCCTTGTGATCTCTGAGTGGTCTCCCATTCAAGTACTAACAGGTTTGACTGTGCTTAGCTTTTTGGGAGGAGACATGCTTGGGCAGGGTGATACCACCTGTTGTGACCTTGGTAAGATACAGAAGCCTAGTAAAACAGCTACAACTACTAGCAGTACCTTCACACATAGTAAACACATGTTCACAGAGTTGGAAGAGGTTATGGAGGACTTCCCACACAACGTGATACTCGGAGAAGGACTCTCAAGATTTCTGAAAGATAGCTGCCTTGCCCCAGCTTGAATTCACCCACCCAAAGGAATTCAAACACCCCTGTGGGTCATTGGTTCCACCATCTAACTGCTTTTCCACATAGAATTCCCCCCCCCCTCTAACATTTAATGAGACATTGATAACCTGTACTTCGAAATGTATGCATCTGAAGGACCTTCTACAACTCCCAGAATTCTTAGTGGTGTCTGTCCTGACTGGGGAATTCTGGGAACCAATATGAAGGGCCTCTCTCGAGAGGGTTGAGAAAAATTTAATCCAAAAACAGGAGTTTTACACAAAGTTTAAAGAAACTGCCCACCCACTGCAAAGCCGTTTAGAAAATCTTGGAGATGGAAAATGCCAGAAGTACAAATTTCTTTTAATGTGTTTTATTTGTCCAATTACACACAGTGTGAAGATTAAGAGTCACATCCATAAGTCAACCCACGCGGGACCCTGAACATCTTGTAGATGGAATGGGCAGCTCAAGAGATTTCAGCTGAGGTTAGGTGGCCCTTTGGATGAGAAAGTATTTCATCCTTCAACTGATGCAGAAGGAACAATCTCTTTTCATTCACACCCACCCAAGTTGGGATGTTCCTAGCTTGCCCACTTCTTAAATTTCTCCAAACCAAACGTGGACCTTACAAAAATACCATCCGCGCCTTAGAACCCAGATAAAAAAAATCCATCCATTATATAAGTCTTTTTCTCCCAAGAGGGAGAAGCCAAAACTAGTTACGCAGAATACAGCCATATGGTGAAGCATTTATTCCCTCCATTTAGATTCTTGCGGTGCTTCATGTCCTGCATTTAACACGACCCAGGAGCCATGGGGACGAAGGCCACCGACAGTCACTAACGACTGATCACTGAAATGAGGATCTGCAAGGCCATGGAGAAACAGGGAATCTGGGCCACGCTGTAGGCCACCGAACGGATGGGAGGTCTCATCTGGAGGAGATACGCCACGGTGTGAACCATCCGGCCCAGGAAGAAAACCAGAAAGTGGATCCGAGCCACGACTGGATTGGGATGCAGGAAACTATAGATGGTCCCGATGAACAGAAATGGGTAGATGGTTTCCATATCGTTCCGATGAACTCTGGTGGCAGAAAAGGACACAGAAGAGGAACATGATCATGCTTGGTCCTTTAGACTCAACATTGGGTGGACTTCAAGTGGGCTGCTGGCTACCATTATGGGGCTCAAGAAGATGGACAGGTTAGAATTGTTTCAGGGTGTTTTTTTCAAGAGGCAACTGGACGCCTTTGTTTTGTTGGTCTCCTTTTCCCCACGCTTTGTAGAAAATACTCAAGTTCTTCCGGAACTTTGCACGCACCATTAAACCTCAAGCTCTACATTCTTTCCCCTTTGTTTCAAAAGCCAAAGCAGTTCAAAGTCTTGACATTAAAAAAAAAAAAGGAAATCCTTTGAAATCTTAGCTAAGTAAATAATACCAGGGGTGTACACCACTAGGATTTGCTAGAAATAGTTCTACTCTTGACTAAGAAAGTCAGCTTTTTTAAAGAGAGATGGAACATAGAACATAGGGACCGTGGAGGTCTTCTAGTCCACCCCCTTGCTCAAGCAGGAGTCCCTACACTATTCCAGGCTGTCCAAATCTCTTCTTGAAAAGCTTCCAGTGATAAAGCACCCACAACTTCTGGAGGCAACTTCTGTTCCATTAATTATTCTCACTGTCAGGAAATTTCTCCTTAGTTCTAGGTTGGACAGCTCTTTAATAATCTCCCAAGATTACTATAAGGATTGCATTAACACAATATAGTAAATGTAAGCATTCACAATATTGTAAATACCTATAACACAAGATGCATGCTTGTATAAGATCCTCTAAAAATACCAAAAACCTATGAGGATTGGCCATTTTACCAACATTCTGGAATTAGAAGCCTAGTTAGGAATCTGAGGTTAGGTTGATGCTTTCAGGATTCAGATCAGATTCAGATCAGAAATTCTAATTTCTGATTAATTCTGTTCTCCAGGGAAACCCAAAATCTCTCTTTAAAAGGTAAGCTTTGCAGAAGTAACAAAACAGATTCTGCATAGTGAACATTCCAATATAGGACACAATTAAGTGAGTGAATTCTGTTAGGAGGCTAAGTTGGAAACTCCATAGCCGTCTTAAATAACATTTAATCACATCATCAGAAAAAAACAGCAAACCTGCCAGATAATTTCAATGAACAGCGTCAAACTGGCTCCCCCAGTGACATTCACAAGGTTTTGCCAGGAATCTCAAAGCAAAAACACTTGCCAAGAAAGCCGTTTCCCAGCGAGTTACAGTTGGCTAGTTTTGCCCAAAAAAAAATAATAATGGACAAACATTTTAAAAACAAACTTTGATTTCATCTTTTTCTTGAGCTGGTGGAAAAATCCCATCCAAGCCGAGTCAGCCGCAGTCCGAAACGGAGCCTTGCACCTAACTGGCGAATTGCAGCCTGCAGTCCATACTTCTAACCGGGTTCACACATTCTGCAAAGACGTGGCTTGTGCAGTCACGATTTATGGAAGACACCCAACCACAAACGGTAAGATTTCTACAGACAGTCCCCAACTTAACTATTTGCTTAATGACGGATAAAAGAGAATCTTTGTAGCTCGGGGTTGAAATGAGGGGTCCTTGGTGCTCTCTGAGCTTGGTGGTTTCCTTACAGACGTTTCATTACCCAACTAGGTAACATCATCAGTGCTAGAAGGGAGTAGGATTTGAGGAGGAGGAGGAGTGTAGGGTCCCTGGTACTCTCTGAGCTTGGGGGTTTCCTTACAGACGTTTCATTACCCAACTAGGTAACATCATCAGTGCTAGAAGGGAGGAGGATTTGAGGAGGAGGAGGAGGAGGAGTGTAGGGTCCCTGGTACTCTCTGAGCTTGGTGGTTTCCTTACAGACGTTTCATTACCCAACTAGGTAACATCATCAGTGCTAGAAGGGAGTAGGATTTGAGGAGGAGGAGGAGGAGGAGTGTAGGGTCCCTGGTACTCTCTGAGCTTGGGGGTTTTCTTGCAGGCGTTTCATTACCCAACTAGGGAACCTCATCAGTGCTAGAAGGGAGTAGGATTTGAGGAGGAGGAGGAGGAGGAGTGTAGGGTCCCTGGTACTCTCTGAGCTTGGGGGTTTTCTTGCAGGCGTTTCATTACCCAACTAGGGAACAAAGGAGGGAGGTTTTCTCTGATTTTATAGATTAAAATACCGCAACAGTCGTAAATGTGAAAAATGGTCATGGACCTTTTTTGGGGTCCGCTCTCATTTCAAACAGTCACTAAACAAAATGGTTGCAAGTCAAGGATTACCCGTCCTTTGGAAGTATGTCCCCTCCCTCACAACGTCCATGAAAAATTCAAAGGATCTTTGCATACCCGCCGTCTACAATATCAGCCACGCAAATCCTTCCAAGTGGTCAGAGCTGGGCCTGGGATTTCAGGGGTTTACATAAGTCTCTCCACAGCTTATGGGCCAGAGAGAACTGCATCCAAGGCAAAAGCTCACATCTGTAATCCGTTGTGTTATGGCAAGACAGATGGACACATAGTCAGACAGATAAACATCCAAAAAAACCACTTGAGTCGAGCCTTTGCAATTAAAAATCCCTCTGAAATTCGTTTTGTTTACTTCTGCAAATGTACAGTCGGCAAAGAGCCTCATCTTCAGGGGAATGACTGAAGGTCAAAAGAAGCTCCTCAACCTCAAGAGGTTGACTCTACGTCAAAGGAAGCTCCCCATCTCTCTAGGTTCAACTTCAAGAGGTTGACTCTACGTCGAAGTTCCCCATCTCTCTAGGTTCAACTTCAAGAGGTTGACTCTAGGTCAAAGGAAGCTCCCCATCTCTCTAGGTTCAACTTCAAGAGGTTGACTCTACATCAAAGGAAGCTCCCCATCTCTCTAGGTTCAACTTCAAGAGGTTGACTGTACGTCAAAGGAAGTTCCCCATCTCTCTAGGTTCAACTTCAAGAGGTTGACTGTACGTCAAAGGAAGTTCCCCATCTCTCTAGGTTCAACTTCAAGAGGTTGACTCTAGGTCAAAGGAAGCTCCCCATCTCTCTAGGTTCAACTTCAAGAGGTTGACTCTACGTCAAAGGAAGCTCCCCATCTCTCTAGGTTCAACTTCAAGAGGTTGACTCTACGTCAAAGGAAGCTCCCCATCTCTCTAGGTTCAACTTCAAGAGGTTGACTGTACGTCAAAGGAAGTTCCCCATCTCTCTAGGTTCAACTTCAAGAGGTTGACTCTACGTCAAAGGAAGTTCCCCATCTCTCTAGGTTCAACTTCAAGAGGTTGACTCTACGTCAAAGGAAGTTCCCCATCTCTCTAGGTTCAACTTCAAGAGGTTGACTCTACGTCAAAGGAAGTTCCCCATCTCTCTAGGTTCAACTTCAAGAGGGTTGAAACTTCTTGACTCTACGTCAAAGGAAGTTCCCCATCTCTCTAGGTTCAACTTCAAGAGGTTGACTCTACGTAAAGGAAGTCCCCATCTCTAGGTTCAACTTCAAGAGGTTGACTCTACGTCAAAGGAAGCTCCCCATCTCTCTAGGTTCAACTTCAAGAGGTTGACTCTACATCAAAGGAAGCTCCCCATCTCTCTAGGTTCAACTTCAAGAGGTTGACTCTACGTCAAAGGAAGTTCCCCATCTCACTAGGTTCAACTTCAAGAGGTTGACTCTACGTCAAAGGAAGCTCCCCATCTCTCTAGGTTCAACTTCAAGAGGTTGACTCTACGTCAAAGGAAGCTCCCCATCTCTCTAGGTTCAACTTCAAGAGGTTGACTCTACGTCAAAGGAAGCTCCCCATCTCACTAGGTTCAACTTCAAGAGGTTGACTCTACGTCAAAGGAAGTTCCCCATCTCACTAGGTTCAACTTCAAGAGGTTGACTCTACGTCAAAGGAAGCTCCCCATCTCTCTAGGTTCAACTTCAAGAGGTTGACTCTAAGTCAAAGGAAGCTCCCCATCTCTCTAGGTTCAACTTCAAGAGGTTGACTCTATGTCAAAGGAAGTTTCCCATCTCACTAGGTTCAACTTCAAGAGGTTGACTCTACATCAAAGGAAGTTCCCCATCTCACTAGGTTCAACTTCAAGAGGTTGACTGTACGTCAAAGGAAGTTCCCCATCTCTCTAGGTTCAACTTCAAGAGGTTGACTCTACGTCAAAGGAAGTTCCCCATCTCTCTAGGTTCAACTTCAAGAGGTTGACTCTAGGTCAAAAGAAGCTCAACTTCCTAGGTTCAACTTCAAGGGAATGACTCAAGATCAAAAAAAGTTCCTCAACTCTAGCTTGCATGGAATGAACCCACGGCTGGATTCGTTCCCCATTAGTGAAGAGGCAAAAAAAAAAAAATGTGGCTACCACAATATTGCTCTCCAGACAATTCTCATGGCTCTCATTTATGTACACACACACCTTGGCCAAACCCCAAAGTTGGTAATGGGAGATTGGATAAAGAAGGCAAGGTCATAACCTTGGCACCCGACTTCCTGCCCACATTTCAGCCCAGGGCATAAACACAACTCAGACTCAGCTATTTTGTGGGTGTTGTTGAAGATTAACCTTCTGATGACCTAATTAAGGGATTTCTTGCCTAGGTATTATACTTTAGAGAAACTCTGCCCTCTTTGGCTAGGAAATTCAGAGTGTAAATCATTCTTTGGCCCTTAAGGCAGGGAGGAAACTACTGGGGAAGAAGGAATGAGTTATAACAAGTTCTCCTTGGGTTACACAGGTAACAAAGGAAAACCACAACACATAAAAAATATATAAGGAGGAAAAACCAATTGCTTCATCAAGGACTTTGTACTCTATTAAATTGTCTAAGAGTCTACTTCAACTTTCTCAGACTTGCCCATTTTGAGATGGATGAACTTCAACACCCAGAATTCTTAGCAATGACCAGGGACTTCTTTTAGAAATCCACATTCCTAAAAGTTGTTTGGGAAACAGGTCTATTTAAAAAAAAAAAAATAGCGAGTGGGACTTTATGTTGGAGGTATTTGGTACCTCCTGAGACCCACAGGCAAGCAAAATTAGAACAGATTCTGATGGTCAGGCCGTTTAGTTCCCGTTTGTTTTCTTGATTTCTCTGAGAGTTGAGAAGAATCAGGGAAGGAAGTAGCAGCCTTCACACGTTCTTCTCCATCACCACTGGCAGCTATCCTGATGGCATCTGGAGAGACAGGAGTTCCCACCCCTATCCCCCCAAAATCTAAATTCGACAAAGTTGGGCAGAAGATCATTAAAGGGAGACCCAGCCTAGAATTAAGGCGAAATTTCCTGACAGCGAGAACAATTAATCAGGGGAACAGTTTGCCTCCAGAAGTTGCGAGCGCTCCATCATTAGAAGTTTAAAAAAAATATTGGACAGCCATTTGTCTGAAATGGCATAGGGTCTCCTGCTTGAGCAGGGGGGGTTGGACTAGATGACCTCCCAGATCCTTTCCAGCCCTTTGATTCTATGATTCTTTGAAAGATGTCCGAGTTCCCGGGGTTTGCCCCCCCTCCCATCCCATCCAGAACTGCCAGGCTGCAGAAAAATAACATAATTAAACACACTGGAAGGAATCCCATTAATTATAGTCAATTCACTGAATGGCAACAAAGCTTAAATTTAAAAGGTATTTGTTCTTAACCATTGGGTCTTCCCTCAAAAATTTTTCCCTTTGCAAAAAAATGGGCTGGCCCGATAAACAAAAATGGGCTGGTCCTGGACGAATGCCAATCAGTTCTCAGACGTGAAGGCTGCGTTCTTTGCAAACTACCGAAGCTGAAAAATCCCATCCCTTTTTTTTTTTGCTTATAAGCCAGAGCCAAGTTTTTAACTCAAAGCAAACAATATGTTGTAAATCTCCCCAAAGCCCCATCGCTTTCTCTGGAGTTCCTAGGCTGGAACAAACAAATTCCCTTTTTTTTTTTTACGACTGTTGGTTGAAATAAGAACAGAGAAGCGAGGAGGAATAACGTAGGCGCTTTTTAAAGTTAAATAAACAAATTCCTTTCTCTTGCCTGGAGAAATCAAGATTATCCCCTGGTTGAGGATTAAAATGTTTAAAGTTTACACTTGGGCAAGAAAAACCAAATGCACAGATATAGTATAGGCGGTACCTGGCTCAATAGCAGTAACTGTGAGAGGGATCTGGGAGTCCTAGTGGACAATCACTTAAATATGAGCCAGCAAGTGTGCAGCAGCTGCCAAAAAGGCCAACGCAATCCTGGGCTGCATTAACAGAGGGATAGAATCAAGATCACAAGAAGTGATAGGACTACTTTATACTACACTTGGAATACTGCATCCAGTTTTAGTCACTGTGATATAAAAAAAAAAAGGTTGAGAGTGCAGAGAAAAGCAACAAAGATGATATAGGGACTGGAGGCTAAATTACACATTGAATGGTTGAAGAAATGAAGAAATGGATGACATGATAGCCGTCTTCCAATATTTGAGGGGCTGCCACAGAGAAGAGGGGGTCAACCTGTTTCCAAAGCACCTGAAAGCAGGACAAGAAGCAATGGGTGGAAGCTTATCAAAGAGGGATCCAATTTAGGATTAAGGAGGAATTTCCTGATAGCGAGATCAATTAATCAGAGGAACGACTTTGCCTCCAGAAGTTGTGGGTGCTCCATCACTGGAGGTTTTCAAGAAGAGATTGGGCAGCCATTGATCCAAAACGATATAGGGTCTCCTTCTTGAGCAAGGCCTCCGAGGTCCCTTCCAACTCTGTTATTCTGCATTCTTTATTTTGCAACAGACCAGGGATGGCCTGGGTGTAACAAGGAGCATAACAAGGTGTAAGAAGGAGGGGCAGTTTTCACAGTGAGGCCCTATTTCCTAAACATTTTTATAAAAGAACATAAAATGCCACCCAGGTATAACAAAAATAACCAGGCGAAGAATGCCAGGTGGGGAAAAAAAAAAAGGCTTTATTAAGCTGGGTTGTGTGTTTTGCGAACTCAACGCCCGTCACTCTTTGGCACTTGAGTCTTACATTCCTTTTCGCATCAATCTTGTCATCGCCAGCCTCGCTCAAGTTTCAAATTGCACAAGGCAGGATGTTTTTACATCAGGGCCCCCCCCCTGGCCTTTCTAGCCGGGGTTGAATAATAATAATAATAATAATAATAGTCATCCTAAGTGAATAAATGTGGGAAATCGGACTGATTAATCGGCAGGAGGAAGATTCCAAAATTAATCATGTCCCTTCGAAATGCAAATCTGTCCCGCTCTTTATTGTTTTTAAGAGGCCTCCCTTTTCAGATAAATCAAAGTTTATTAGGCGATTAAGATAAACTGCATGTCTGGCATGCAATTTTTTCCTTTGAAAAGATGGGACACAGTTCCAGCAATGAGGGAAGGAGGTTCTGGAGACCTTCCCAAACATTTTAGGGGACACCCAAAGCCCTTGGACGGGAGGGAGTCTCAGGCCTGCCTTAAACCACAATGGACAAGCCACCACCTATGGGCTTAGGGCAGGGGTAGGGAACCTTGGCTCTTTTATGTCTTCTAGACTTGAACTCCCAGAATTCCTGAGTCAGCATGGCTGGTTCAGGAAATCTGGGTATTGAAGTCCACAAGTCATAAAAGAGCCAAGGTTCCCTACCCCTGGCTTAGGGCAAAGACTTGCTAGAAGGTCAAAACTGGCTTGACAGAATTGGCCAATAGTGTCATCCTTGGTTAATTTAATGGTGGGGGGGGGGAGGTGAGAAGGATCCTTCGCCCAAGGAAAAACAGATCCACAGTATAGTAGAGACATGGAAGAAATGAAAGAGGAGAAGAAGAGAGAGCGAGGTTCTATCCCTAGAGCTATTCTAATCAAAGTAGTTGTAGGCCTACAGGGTGTCTGTATTTTGGTCTGGTCAACCTTGCTGAGCTGATCCCCAAAATGACTTACCTGAGACACCTCTGCACATAGGGGTCTTCTCTGTGGAACTCCAAGCCACCGTGTTTCAGAGCATCCTCAGGATTGGCAAATGCCTGGAAAAGACCAAGAAGGAGAAGACAATGAAGATCGAAGCAGAAGTTCATTCACTCATTTTGTGCATGTGGTAGTGGTGAATCAGGACACGGCCAAGTGATCTGCATGGCTGCCTTCTAGTTAAAATGTTAACGTCTTATCAAGCCTAAACATCCTCATTAACACCTGGGAAAGGTATGACTCTTCTGCCTGGAGGAAACACACCAATTGAGATATGAATTTTTGGGCCAGGTCCAACGGTGGAGAGGAGACGGAAGGGAAGAGATGGGCAGCTTCCTTCCTTCACCTCCTTGGAAAGAGAACTCCATGCAGGGAGAAAGCAAGGGTGTCAGCTAAGGTGGGGCCCATTTATTGATTTAAATTCATATGTTGCCCATTTCGCTCTCCAGAACAGGCCATTTACAAGGCAATCAAATACAGAAGTATAAAAACAATTATAAATATAGAAGCAGTTAAAATTACAAGAATTAAATAGATTAGAACACAGAATCATAGGACTTGGAAGGGACTCTGGAGGAGTCCCACCCAAATGGAGGCCCATTTTTTCTTCTTCACTCGCTCCCAACACGGTCATAATAATAATCAAAATTATTTGGCTCCCACCCCCTGCTCAGAAAGCTCTCTGGCGTGAGCGAATTTTTTTTTACAAGAGAGCTCAAGAGGAGAAGCCATTACTTTGCTTGCAAAGATAAACAGTTCCTGCCTGCCTGCTTTGAAACCTTCATGGCTTACGAATCCTGAAAACAGAGGCTGGGCGTTTATTTTCGGCTGCTCGTTTCTCTTGCTATGAAAGGTTATCGGTTGCCCTGCAGACTCACTTTCCCTTCCCACCCGTCCGTCCCTCGACAGCCCCCATGGCTCCTTTTTGGCAAATTTCTCCTGCTTAAAAACAACTGCTTCTTATTAAATAAAGCAGGATTGCAAAAGTATTGACGTCAGCCATTCCGTTCAACATTTTCCAAGAAAACTATTTGAATATCCCACGTTTCAACACTTTAAAAATCCCCCCCCCCAAATTTGAAATGTCATGGAATCCCCCAATAAAAATTCCCATTACATCACCAATGATGTAGTTTTTATTTTGGTGCCAACCATGTTAGGAAACTCTTGGTGGTCAGGTTTAAATTTAATATTCGAGCTGGGAGGGCATCTGTTAACACTGTTACATTTTGGGGAATTCTGGGAGTTGAAGTCCACCCCTGTTAAGGTTGCTAGACTGTTCACTCTACGCATTTAACACAAGCTAGCTGCTGTGATGGTTTTTGGGGGACTAAGGCTGACATGATGGCAGTGGTCCAACATCTGAGGGGCTGCCACAAAGAAGAGGGGGTCAACCTATTCTCCAAAGCACCAGAGGGCAGGACAAGAAGCAACGGATGGAAACTAACCAAGGAGAGAAGCAACCCAGAACTAAGGAGAAATTTCCCGACTGTGAGAAGAATAAACCAGTGGAACAACTTTCCTCCAGAAGTTGTGGGTGCTCCATCACTGGAGGCTTTCAAGAAGAGACTGGACAACCATCTGACAGGGATGGTATAAGATCTCCTGCTTGAGGAAGGGGTTAGACTAGAAGATCTCCAAGGTCCCTTCCAACTCTGTTATTCTGTTATGTCAACCCAGTTCCCATAGAACTGAAATATCTACCTAGGAAATTGGGGATCAGCTTCTAGGTTAATTTACTTACCACATCTGTAAGTCACACATCTCACCCAAGTGGCTCTACACGGGCCAGAGCAATCAAGGTTTAATGACCTGGTGATCCCCAGGGCTGAATGTAGATATTTCCGTGTCAAATGCCAAACTCCCCATTTAAGCAGGAGGATACCGATTCCTCCATGCGAAAATCCAAGCATGAGCAAGTTTTTAAAATGGCACAATCTTTGTCGGCTGTGCCATGATTGTTATGCACCTGGCCTTCTATTTAATCCCCAAAGACGGAGTTTAAAAAAAAGACTATTATATTTCTTTTATGTGCTGGTATTGTTAGAAATAAGGCGGCTCTGGATTCTAATTTTTCCCAGGCATCTAATCACATTTCCTTTCATCACATATTACTCATTACACAGAGCAGTGTGCTAAAACCATATTCGCGAATGAAAGGGAATATCTACGTCCCAGGATCACCTTGCAGAACCCAACCTGGGTTGGCCACCTGGATCAGAGGTTTATTCTCCCAAGCTTTGGGGCTCATGCTGTACCTGTCCTCAGGGACCGTCTCCAAGGGCTTTGGGCCGTTCTCTGTGTGTGCTACTTATATGGTGGCTTAATAGCCACCGTATAAATACCGCCACCACTTAGTAGCCAGCATCAACACCCCCATCTACATCTAAAAAGCTACACCCCACAGCCACCATATAAATACCACACAGAACAGCCCAAAGCACACACAGAAGTTCCCCTGAAAGCTCAAACAACTCTTCTCCTGGTGACCAACCCAGATTGAATCCTAAGACAATATCTTCCTTAAAAAAAAAAACCAGCCCATATTTTAAAAGCCTCAAACATTACTTTCACCCCGAGTCCCAGCAAAACGTTGCGTCTTGCAACTTGCAGTATGTTGCTTCTTCTGAAAAACGCTGCTGGGGAGAATGGGCTGTGCAGACAACGGAGGAACCTCTCGAATGTGGTTGTATCCTGCACCCCTGTGTCTCCGTTCTCCCCAAAAGACAACACCCCTCAAGCTGCAAAGAAAAGAAAAAAAAGCAGACAGGCACGAACGGGAGAGAGGCAGGCGGGAGATGCTGCAGCCCGGAGGAGCCCAGAAGGGATTTTCGCCTCTTTCAAAGAATTTGCAAAGGAAAGGAAACTTCCTTTTCGCTCCCCACCCAAACCGCCAGCTTTGGCTTACCTTCTTCCGGAGCCTGACTTGCCCCGTGAGAATCGCCATGGCGTACATCTTCAGGATCAAAAGCGTGGCGAAAAAGAGGAAAGAGGCGAAGATCTCGTTCTCCATCATTTTGGCCGGCCGGAGTGGAGGCTGCTGCTTTCAGACTTCTGGCACGGACTATATAAGCTGGCAATTAAGAAGGGGGTGGATCTGCTGTGGGTGATCAGCCCTCCTTTACAGATCCACACACCGCCGCCACTTACAACCCAATCAAGCCAATTCAGGTTCGTGTAAGGCTTAAACCAGGTAAGCGTCCCAGGGGTTCAACTTATTATCCAAGGGCCCTTCCAGTTCTATTCTGATTGATTAAAATTGGGGTTTTATTAGCACCCTCAGCCCTGAGATGGCTTTGTTTGGCTGACCTGGCCCTGGGGGGAGGGGGGGTGGGAACTGGCAGCCAAACCATCAATGTGGGTTTATTGTGGTTTTGTGCAGATGTTTCATTACCAAACTAGGTAACCTCATCAGTCCACTGTGCCACGTCAGTGTCCCCTGCAGTTTTGCCCAAGCTGTCCCCTGTGAGTTTTCGGAGCAGAGTGGCTGCATTCAGACAACCAATTGGTGCCAAGGTTGGTAATCCACTTGTAGAATCCCACAATTTTGAGATGGAGGGACAAGCTTCCTTTCCACCGAATTAGGGGGCTTACAAAGGAGCAGGAATAAGAAACTCCACTTTAATCTTCTCCCCAGAAAAGGACAGGCAGATTCCTGGCTTCTCGTTGCACTTTTCTTGAGCCCCGCCCCCTTCACACAACATGCCAAACCAGGTCAATGCAAGCTACTGTTGAGCTTGTCTGACCGAACCTTCATTGTTTATGTGGATTTTGTAGGGGTTTGGAGTTTTTTTGGGGGGGCAGTATAGGGAGATGGATTGCCCAGGTCATAATTCCCTTTTATGGACTGAGTGGAAAGGGGGAAATTTCATAACGAGATTTGACAAGGAAACAGTCAAAAATCGCCTCATTTCTGCAGTTGATCCTTGGCAAATCCGTTGCCGGATCACGGGAAGCAACGTGTCGAAATATAGAAGGGTGATCAGAAAAAAATGCATGATGCCATCTCTACTTTCTGGCAATCGGACTTTTCTTTCTTGCCCAGGCTTGCCTTCACGCTCCTTTCATAAAAGCAGCATCAGAAAATGGCAATTCAGCAGTTGGCATGGTTGCTGGGAAGCCCACACAAGGACACACCTTTACCTGTCACTTTAAGGGATCTTCGCTGTCTCTTGTTTGGGGAGACTCAGCTAAAGGCCACACGTTTCCACCTTGTTCAATGTTGGGGAGTCCTCATTTGCCTAGGCCAGGGGTCTTCAAACTTGGCCACTTTAAGACGTGTGGACTTCAACTCCCAGAGTTCCCTAGCCAGCCTGGGAGTTGAAGTCCACAAGTCTTAAAAGGGCCAAGGTTGGACGCCTTGGGTCTAGACAGGGGTGTCAAACTGCCGGCCCACGGGTCGGTTGCATCATACGGAGGCCGTGCCCACCCCAGGGTCCGGCAATGCAAAAAAAAAAATCACGATGCATCGTGACACGTCACATGACGTGGTTAGTTTGACACTCATGGTCTAGACCATGATTTGTGAGTTAAGAGTGGAAAAATCTGTACAATGAGGCCTTGTTTCCATTAAAACCACTCACCCCACTGACAATTCCTGTTCTCAGCCCCCTATAAGCCCAGCAGGAAAAACCCACTTCTGGTCAGCTTGACCAAACCTGACTAAGTTGGTGGGTGAAGGTCATTTTCAGCCATAACTGAGTCCTGTGGCACGGTCTTGGAGACTGATACCACGCTACTGAAGAGTTTCAACAGCATCTAATCCATAAAAACAATGCATCACTGAGGCACCATCCAAGAATCAAGAAAGACACCTGAACTTATTTCTGAGACGTTTCTTTTATTGTTCTTCACCTAGGGATACTTTGTCAAACTAAACCAACCACTTGCATAATTGAAGATATACTCTGGGTACTATTAAGAAGAAGGTACCATCTTCACCCTCTTTCTCCCACACAATCTAAACTTTTCTGTTTCTTGGTCTTCTGGAATGCTTCCCTTCTCTCCTGGGAATCCAGACTGCATTCCACCACAACATTGCCCTAAGCCACGGTTTGCCAAGATCTATGCTGATGCCCAAAAAACTCTCACCACTTCCTCTTCTTCTCACGGTCCATTGATTTAATCCTGACTCCTGGTGACTTCATGGGTAGGTCCTTCCAGTTCTCTTGGCAGCGTGAAAGTGGGCTGCTGGTACTTTTTTTCAAGGCTGAGAGAGCGTACAGAGTTTGAAGGGACCTTGGAGGTCTTCTAGTCCAGCCCCCTGCTCAGACAGGAGACTTTATATACCATTCCAGACAAATGGCTGTCCAATCTCTTCTTAAAAACCTGCAGTGATGGAGCACCCACGACTACTGGAGGCTCAGGAAATCTCCTTAATTCTGAAGAATTCATGGGGACTACTTTGTTGTTGCTTGGCGCACACAGCTGGCCCCCTTTCCCAGTGGTTAACCCGCTGGATTTGCTTATGCAAAACCTTCTTAAGAAGATTAACAAGTCCTTCCTTGTGTCTCCAAACACAATGGCAGCTGGAAAGAGGCCTAATGGAAGGGGAAGCTGGAGAGATGATCCCTCTGAGCTGGACCCCTGGACACCGAGACTCCGTCCAGCTTGCTTCTTTCTCCCTTCCCACAAGCTGCTCTGGTTCCACTCCTGCTATTGTAAACAGGAGCTCTTCCACAGGGGAGAGCAGGGCTGATGTCAGTCCCCTTGCTGTTTAGCAACTCTCAAGCACAGGGGGCCAAGCTGGGGAACTTTGCCTGGGAAGGGTCTTAGCTTTCACCCAATTTGAGACAAAGAACCTGGTTACCCAACCCTAACCAGGGAAGGTAACATCTGAGTTACCACAGATGTAGAGATCTTTGCAAAGAGAAGAGTTGGGAAGAGGTCTGGAGGCTAAATTATATGATGAACGATTATGGGGACTAGTCTAGTCTAACAAAGAGAAAGACTGGGGGTGACGGGATAGCAGTCTTCCAGTACTTGAGAGGTTGCCACAGAGAAGAGGGGGGTCAACCTATTCTCCAAAGCCTCAGAAGGCAGGGCAAGAAGCAACGGATGGAAGCTTGTCAAAGAGAGAGCCAACCTAGAATTAAGGAGGAATTTCCTGACCGTGAGAACAATTAGTCAGTGGAGCGGTTTGCTTTCGGGTGCTCCAACACTGAAGGTTTTTAAGACAAGATTGGACAACTCTTTGACTGAGATAGCATAGGGGCTCCTGCTTGAACAGGGGGTTGGACTAGAAGACCTCCAAGGTCCCTTCCAACTCTGTTATTCTGATCTTTATTCTGTACAGAATAATTGATGCTCGAGAATAGATTCCAAATCAAGCACCTTGTCCATTTCAAAGTGAGATCCTTTTATATACGTAGTTCTTACAGAACATGTCTTCTTAAAGGAATGCAGGTGGACTTACACCCATTCATTTAGCGACTGTTGAAAGTTACAGCTCTTTCCTGAATGGACCCATTTTCTGGGATCTGTGCTCTTTGGTGACATCAAGGCATGACTTAACAATAATTAGTTTTAATTAATAAATCAGTTAGGATTAAGTCATTACCAAGGGAGCAGAAAAGTAAGTTTTTGTTTTTTTAAAAACTTGATCATGCTGCCCCCTGGTGGTAAGAAAAAAATCATTATAAACTGCATTAATACTGCATTTCTTACCACCAGAAATAAAAGAAAAATCTATGGTATTTTAACTTAGGGGATAAAACCCTCTTCCCATCTACCATCACCCACACCATTACATAACATTGAAAATATGTCCTCGCTGTCCAAGGCAGTGTTTCTCAACCTTGGCAACTTTAAGACACATGGACTTCAACTCCCAGAATTCCCCAGCCAGGTATGTCCACCTGCCCTAACGTTTCCAAGGTTGAGAAACGCTGGTCTAAGGAATTCTGGGAGTTGAAGTATTGAGTTGAGGTATTCAGAGGGTAACCAGGCTGATATGTCATGCCGTTGTGATCCGCCTCTAAGTGAATCCAGAAGTCTTAGCCAATGTTGGCGTGAAGCCAGTCTGTTGTGTTGATGAAGCCACCAGCCCCCCTTCTTGGCAGATGCCGCCAACAGACCCCGAAGAAGCAGAAGATCCGGTGGAAGAAGGAGACACCCAGCTAGCTTTTCCCTCAGAGAAACTAGAGAGCTCCAAGGAATTGGAGGATGTTGGCTTGCTGGTCACATCCCAGATTTCCACCAAGGGAGAGCAGACAGCCCCTCCCATCCTAGGGGGCTTGATCCAGGAAGGTGAGAATGGGCTTACAATAATGGACTCACCAATGCACTTAAGAGGGTCTATTCAGTTGGTCCAAGTCTCCACATTTTTGCCTTCAAAACCTGGGAAGACTGGAGAAGCGTTGAAGCCCATCATTCAGGCAGATCATCCTTTGAAGCTCTTTGATGGTCCTGGCTGTCGTCTTCTCAGCTCTTACTTCACCCAAGAGGGAGTCCCCTCTCGGTCTGGGATTCCAGAGAGACATGATGGATCTGTTGCATCAGAGCAAGGCAAGGAAGTGAGAATGAGCCGGACGGGTTAAGCGGGCAGAGTGGCAAGGATCTCTCTCTCTCTCTCTCTCTCTCTCTCTCTCCTCTCTCTCTCTCTCTCTCTCTCCCCTCTTCTCTCTCTCTCTCTCTCTCTCCTCTTCTCTCTCTCTCTCTCTCTCTCTCTTACAATGGCACTGGAAGAAAAAAATGAGGGTTGTATTTATTTTTTCCCACCCAACTGCAGTCCTGGATTGAGGACTCCCTGTAAACCCTATTGTGATTTAAGATGCTAAGACCATCACTGGATTTCACACAACATGTCACGCTTGGAATCGGCTGCACCCCAAGTGGTTGTGTGAATGGACGAGGCTAGGCCACCCCCAGCAGCTGCAAAGCTTAGCCCGCTGAGGCCGCCATCTTCTGCCGGGGCGGCCTGGACTTTTGCCCAAAGGGGTCAAGCAGCCTTTGCTAAGATGGCGCCTGCTGAAGCTGCTAGATTTCAGCTCTCAGGGATTCCTCCCTGAGAAATCTGAGAGGTGCAGTTTTGCACCCCTGAATTGACAAGAACACCCAGGTCCTCTCTTACCTGCCTCCCAGGGGTGTTGCCCTTCCTTTTAGCGCACCGACAAGTTGAGCCCGGCTCATTTGCACACCGGCGATACACTTTTGCATGGCCTGACAGGGCTAAATAATTGATTTGCATCTGGGCTGGGAGGACCAGATCTCTTTTCAAAAAGCTGCCAGATCATTTTTCCTTGTGACCCGAAAGGTCACCCCCACCTGGCCAATCCCATTCAAATCAGATCTATCTTTGCTTTCTTCCGTCTCACGTACACACCTTTCCCAAAGGCAGCCACTGTTATTCACTACATGCAGTCCTCAACTTACAACGGTTCTTTTAGTGATGGTTTGAAATTACCATGGGACTGAAAAAAGGTGACTCACGGCCGTGTTTCAGAATGACGATGGTTGCAACTACGGATATCTAAATTCTGAAGACTGGCAACTGATTCATACTTACGACAGTTGCAGCGTCCCGAGGTCATGCGATCTCCTTTTGTGACCGTCGGAAAAGCAAAGTCAAGGGGGAGGCCAGATCCCTTTAACAACTGCAGTGATTCAATTAACCACTGTGGCAAGGAAGGTCATAAAATGGGGCAAAACACACCAAACAACTGACTCATTTAGCAACGGAAATGTTGGCCTCCATTGTGGTCGTAAGACAAGGACTGCCTATAATGTTGACCATTTTTAAGCTATAGTTTAAAGGAAGCAGATATTAAGATTGAGAATACTATCCCTAAGTCCACATTCACCCACAAATAAAGTGGTCCTTGACTCGCAACCACAACTGAGACCAAAACTTTCATTGTTAACCACCCACTAAGGCCAAACAAGAGGAATCACTTTCGTGGCTTAATGCATTGTGTGAATCTGTCCATCTCAGGGGCTACAAGAGGGTCCCATAGATAGAACGTAGTCTTCTTTGACTGGGAGGCCCGAATTCTGGGAGCTGAAGTCCACACATCTTAAGAGTTGCCAAAGTTTGCTTGTTTGTTTGTTACATTTTTACGTCCTTCTGTGGCTCCACTTGAGCATTGTGCGAGAGGAAGGCAGCTGTCCAAGGTGCTGAAAGGTCACTATTGGAACATTGACAAAAAGGCCGAAGAACCTCCTGTTTTCGTGAGACACAATCATTTGTTGGCAGTTACCTGTTACGAAATAAGGAACGGTAGGATGTCTTCAGAGGATGACAATTCAGAGCCGAGGGGTCTCTTGACATAGACTTTCAGCTATCCCCAACCCTACCTTAATTGGTTGAGCAACATGGGGGCTAAAATTCAAGAATTCTGGGACACATCAAGTGCACAAAGGTTGCTTGAACATTTTAGTTTTTAAGTAGAGAGCATATAACCGATCGATCAATCGGTCAATAAGGGCCCCTCAGCTAGCATAATCAGTGGTCCAGTGTAATGAACACTTTTGCTCAATGTTTTGTGGACGAGGATAAATTTGTTTTCCAAAATTCCCAGCTTGCCAGTGGGATCAGAGTGGGGGGGACAGCCTTGAAAAGGTTACAGATTGAGAGTTTTATGGGCTGATGAAGGTTGTTTTATTAAATCTGCTGACTTTCAATTCCATTTTGAACATTTGGGTGCATTCTCTTAGAAAGCCTATCTGAGATACATTGGATCGAAAATTGTTGTCCTAGAAAGCCCAGTTTTGCTCGATGAAGGCTGCCCTATTAATTTTTGCCATTTTTCAATTCCACGGAGACCTGGGTCCTGAATTTTGGGTGCATTGTGTCAGCTAGTCCATTTGAGATATCTTGATTCAAAAATTGTTGTCCTATAAAGCAGGGTTTTTGCTAGTTAAAGATTATATATTGAGAGTTTTAGTAATAGAGAGATTAGCTTTCTGCCGTGGGTACAGTATTTACTTTAGGCGATTTCCAAATCTCTTGCATGTCTCAGATTACTTCTCCATTTACTCAGGGTTTCGCCAAAGTTTGCTTTGCAGGGGCAGAGTTTATGTCAAGTTTATATATGACTTTAAACAAACCTGTTTGGGGGGGGGAGGGAATCCTGCCTAGGCTAAGGGACGGAAAACTGTGCCATCCTGTGGTCACAGTAAATGCAGCCGCAACAAGAAATAAAAATTTCAATGGCATTTTAAGATTATTATTCTCTATCCATTGAAGCTATCAGGCCTTTTAAAATCGGTTTAAGGCTTTTGAAACGGGTTTCCTTCTTCTGTGCCTGTTCTGCAGCCCCTGGGCCTCCCGTTGCTCTATTAATATTAATAACAAGGCTTCTAATAATAAAGACGCAGAATAATAACCTTAAAATCCCATTGAAAATGTTTATTTCCTTGTCTGGTTGGGGTTCCTACTGTGACCACAGGAGGGCACTCTTTTCTGTCCCATAGATGGCCTCAGTACTATTGCTAAGGGATGGAAAACTGTGCCATCCTGTGGTCAGAGCAGGCATTGCAGCCACAAAAGAAAATAAATCTTTTAATAACATTTTGTTATTCTCTATCCATTGAAGCTATCAGGCCTTTTTATGTCGGATTAAGGCTTTTGAAGCAGGATTCCTACTTCTGTGCCTGTTCTGCAGTCCCTGGGCCTCCCGTTGCTCTATTAATATTAATAACAGGGCTTCTAATAATAGAGGTGCAGAATAATAACCTTAAAATCCCATTGAAAAGGTTTATTTCCTTGTGTGGCTGCTATTCCTGCCTTGACCACAGGAGGGCAATGTTTTCTGTCCCTTAGCGTTAGCACTAAAATCATCGTAGGTCTTTTAAACTCGGTTTAAGGCTTTTGATTCAGGATTCCTTCTCCTGTGCCTGTTCTGCAGCCCCTGGGCCTCCCGTTGCTCTATTAATATTAATAACAGGGCTTCTAATAATAAAGATGCAGAATAATAACCTTAAAATCCCATTGAAAAGGTTTATTTCCTGGTCTGGTTGCAGTTTCCCAAGATATGAAAGACTATGTTGGTCATTTTGAGGGCCAAGCCATTTGCAAAGAGCCTTTTTGCCTGGCAATGCTGCATTCTGATGACTTCGCCCCCAAAGTGACCAACATAGCCAGTTCTATCTTGGGAAAGTCTGACTCTGTTGCCCTCTTTGGGCTAACGAAAGACCGGGGCCTGACGTTTCGTCCACTTTGGGGTTAGAAGAGATTGAGGTCGACGTAATGCTATATTCTGATGGGGAAATCGGCTGAGTCCTTCATGTAACTGGGTGTGAAGACCCTTGAGGTCTTCCAAAAGGTCCTAAAGACTTCCCTTTCAGCCAAGATGATGGTGGATAAGAATACCTGAATACCATACCTGAAACTTGTTCCTCTAACCCTCGCAAGTCTTCCTGATCAGCTCTGCTTCCGTGGGAGGCCCTCCATTCCCGCAACATCCCAGTTAGCCACGGTCGACCCCTCTGGGAATTCTCAGCAATGCTTCCTAGCAGTGCATACTGCCTGCCTCATGTTATTTATTGACTGATCTTAAATACGATCTGTAAGCCGTGAGCCTGTAGGTGGCTATGTGTTTTTTTTTTCCCCCAAAATAAAAATAAAATAAAAAATTGTGACTTTTTTCAGCCCGGCTTCCCACGAGCAAAGTTCAGTGGGAGAAGCCGAGTTCGCTTAAGGACGACATGACTCATTAACAACTGCAGTGATTCGCTTAACAATTTTGGCAAAAAAAAGGGGTCATAAAATGGGGCGCCTTGCTTAACAATGGGAATTGTTTAATTTGTGGTCATAACTCAAAAATTATTGGTAGAAGTTGAAGCTTATTGAGTGCCTGTTGGAAGAAATCTAAGCCTGTTTCCTTTCTTCTGGCTAAGATCACTTCTGAACAGATACTTGCTTAGGCTGGGTTGTTGTCGTTGTGTGTCTTTTGATAATTGTGACTTTTCTTCTCCCTTGCAGACCAAGAAATCTGCGGATGTCATCATCCCTCGAGGCGTGGTAAGAAACGTGCCTGTTTGAAATTTATAGAGAAAGGGGAGGGGGATTATCCAATCCAGGGGACTTCAAACTTGGCCCTTTGATGACTGGTGGACTTCAACTCCCAGAATTCCTCAGCCAATCATGCCTGGCTGAGGAATTCTGGGAGTTGAAGTCCACCAGTCATGAAAGGGCCAAGTCTGAAGACCCCTGGTCCAATCCAGCTGAGTGAGATTCACATTTGGCAGGCAAATTTGGCTCTGGGGAGAACCAGCATCCCATAGAGCAACAATAAAGGATAGACTATTATTAATAAGCACCGTTCTTTTCTCTCAGGACAGAGAAGAGAGAATGTCTGTTATCTTTTATTTATTTGGCTTCCACCCACCTTTCCTTCAGGAGCTCCTTAGTATTTCTCCCCATCCCAACAACCCTTTGAGGTGGGCCAGAGCTGGCTTTTCATGGCTCCTGAACGCTTTGTGGCCTGTTTCAGCCGCCAGACTATTTGGGTCTGAGATCCTCAGCTGAGCTGGGGCATCTGAAAAGCCTCTTTTGCAGGGGGGGGGACCACGAAGGAGGGTGCCGGCCTAAATTCTAAAAATCCTTTCTCCTTCCTTTGCAGTGGCCATCAACCTGATCGTCCAGCACATCCCGGACATTCTCTGCGGGGACCTCTACAAGTGGAACCGGGGGGGGGGGCGCCATGGATGGACACGGCCGTTCGTCGGAGAGGCCCTTCCCGGAGCAAGCCGACAGCCCCCCCTCCTGGCGCCTGGAAAACGGTCGCACCTGGAATCCAGCAGCCGCCCCTCTTCCTGTCCAGCTGGACTTTGCAAATGTTCTGGGGGGGGGGTGTTAGCTTTTCTTCCTCCAAGAGTCCCTGAGCAAGCCCTGGTTTGTCCTGAAATCCCAGAATAAACCATGTGGGTGGGTTTTCCCTCCCTCCCTCCTTTTCCTTCTTCCCTAAATGCCTTGCTTTCTTCTTCTTCTTCTTCTTTTCCTTCCTTCCTTAATTCTTTGCTTTCCTTTCTTTCTTCCTCATTTCTGCTTCCTCTTTTCTTTATTCCTCCCTCCTTTCATTCATTCCTTTTCTTTCCTCCCTAATGCTTTTTTGTTTGGTTTTTTCCTCCCTTAGTCTTTCTTTCTTTCTTTTTCTTTCTTTCTTCTTTCTTTCTTTCTTTTTTCTTTCTTTCCTTCCTTCCTTCTCTCTTTCTTTTCTTTTTCTTTCTTTCTTTCTTTCCTTCTTCCCTTTCTTTTTTCTTTCTTTGTTTCCTTCTTCCCTTTCTTTTCTCTTCCTTTCTTTCCTCTCTTTCTTTTCTTTTTCTTTCTTTCCTTCCTTCCTTCCTTCCATATCTTTCTTTTGTCTTTCTATCCTTCCTTTCTTCCTTTTCTTTCTTTCTTTCTCTTTTCTTCCTTCCTTTCTTTCTTTCCTTCCTTCCTTCCTTCCATCTCTTTTTTTTCTTTCTTTTGTTCCTTCCTTCCTTCCTTTCTTTCCTTCTTCCCTTTCTTTTTTTCTTTCTTTTTTTCCTTCTTCCCTTTCTTTTCTCTTTCTTTCTTTCTTTCTTTTTCTTTCCTTCCTTCCTTCTCTCTTTCTTTTCTTTTTCTTTCTTTCTTTCTTTCTTTCTTTCTTTCTTTCCTTCCATCCATCCATCCATCTGTTTCTTTTTAATTCTTACTTCCCTTTCTTTTTTCTTTTTTCTTTCTTTCCTTCTTCCCTTTCTTTTCTCTTTCTTTCTTTCTTTCTTTCTTTTCTCTTTCTTTCTTTCTTTCCTTCCTTCTTTCCTTCCTTCCTTCTCTCTTTCTTTTCTTTTTCTTTCTTTCTTTCCTTCCTTCCTTCCTTCCTTCCGTTTCTTTTTTATTTATTTCTTCCCTTTTATCTTTCTTTCTTTCTTCTTCCCTTTCTTTTCTCTTTCTTTCTTTCTATCATTTCTTTCTTTCCTTCCTTCCTTCCTTCCTTCCTTCCTTCCTTTCTTCCCTTTCTTTTTTCTTTCCTTCCCTTTCTTTTTTCTTTTTTCCTTTCTTTCTTCTTCCCTTTCTTTCTTTCTTTCTTTCTTTCTTCCTTCCTTCCTTCCTTCCTTCCTTCCTTCCCTCCTTCCTCCCTTCCTTCCTTCCTTCCTTCCTTCCCTTCTTCCTTCCTTCCTTTTCCCTGGCTGTTCTGAATACGTCTTTGGAAAACTAATGTGATCTTTATTTTTTGTTCATCTTCATCTACCTGGGTGGGATTGTAAAAGTGTTTAATACCCCACACGTCTCCTTGATTTATTGCTTTTGTTTGACTTTGTTGAAGAATTAAGGAAATTCAAAAATTGTATCTCTAGCGTTTCGTATTATTTGTAAGATCTCTGTGTATCTCATCATCAAACCAATAAACACAGTGCCTTCATTAACTGTAGAGATTCATAGTCTTTGTCAACTTATCAACAAACATTTTGGCCAAATATTTCTGTCAAACTGACCAAATACAATAGGAATTTTAATCACTAGATTTTCATAAAAATCTGTTTTTAAAAAGTTGAGTTCAATTTTCTAATCGAGTAAAAATAACTGGGCTGCCATTCTACAGATGGCCACAAGAGGGCAGCAGACTATTTTTTCATTTTCTGCCATATACTGGTGCCGGTTCCTATTTAAAGCACAGCGAAGTCATTGGAATGTAGCATTACCTCGTGCTTGGCACAGTGCCAGGCAAAAGGCAAAAAGGCCAGGCTTTCCCTAGAAATAAAAGGGCGATGGCGATGTCATTGGAATGTAGCATTACGTCATCCTTGGCACAATGCCAGGCAAAAGGCAGAAAGGCCAGGCTTTCCCTAGAAGTAAAAGGGTGATGTCGTCCCCTTTGGAGGTGATGTCATTGGAATGTAGCATTACGTCGTGCTTGGCACAATGCCAGGGAAAAGGCAGAAAGGCCAGGCTTTCCCTGGACATAAAAGGGTGATGTCGTCCCCTTTCGGGGCGATGTCATTGGAATGTAGCATTACGTCACCCTTGGCACAATGCCAGGCAAAAGGCAGAAAGGCCAGGCTTTCCCTGGACATAAAAGGGTGATGTCGTCCCCTTTCGGGGCGATGTCATTGGAATGTAGCATTACGTCATGCTTGGCACAGTGCCAGGCAAAAGGCAAAAAGGCCAAGCTTTCCCTGGACATAAAAGGGTGATGTCGTCCCCTTTGGGGGCGATGTCATTGGAATGTAGCATTACCTCGTGCTTGGCACAATGCCAGGCAAAAGGCAGAAAGGCCAGGCTTTCCCTAGACATAAAAGGGTGATGTCGTCCCCTTTGGGGGCGATGTCATTGGAATTTAGCATTACCTCGTGCTTGGCACAATGCCAGGCAAAAGGCAGAAAGGCCAGGCTTTCCCTGGACATAAAAGGGTGATGTCGTCCCCTTTGGGGGCGATGTCATTGGAATGTAGCATTACGTCGTGCTTGGCACAATGCCAGGCAAAAGGCAGAAAGGCCAGGCTTTCCCTGGACATAAAAGGGTGATGTCGTCCCCTTTCGGGGCGATGTCATTGGAATGTAGCATTACGTCGTGCTTGGCACAGTGCCAGGCAAAAGGCAAAAAGGCCAAGCTTTCCCTGGACATAAAAGGGTGATGTCATCCACTTTGGGGGCGACGTCATTAGAATGTAGCATTACCTCATGCTTGGCACAATGCCAGGCAAATGCAAAAAGGCCAGGCTTTCCCTAGAAGTAAAAGGGTGATGTCGTCCCCTTTGGAGGTGATGTCATTGGAATGTAGCATTACGTCGTGCTTGGCACAATGCCAGGGAAAAGGCAGAAAGGCCAGGCTTTCCCTGGACATAAAAGGGTGATGTCGTCCCCTTTGGGGGCGATGTCATTGGAATGTAGCATTATGTCACCCTTGGCACAATGCCAGGCAAAAGGCAGAAAGGCCAGGCTTTCCCTGGACATAAAAGGGTGATGTCGTCCCCTTTCGGGGCGATGTCATTGGAATGTAGCATTACGTCGTGCTTCGCACAATGCCAGGCAAAAGGCAGAAAGGCCAGGCTTTCCCTGGACATAAAAGGGTGATGTCGTCCCCTTTCGGGGCGATGTCATTGGAATGTAGCATTACGTCGTGCTTGGCACAATGCCAGGCAAAAGCCAAAAAGGCCAGGCTTTCCCTGGACATAAAAGGGTGATGTCGTCCCCTTTGGAGGTGATGTCATTGGAATGTAGCATTACGTCGTGCTTGGCACAATGCCAGGCAAAAGGCAGAAAGGCCAGGCTTTCCCTGGACATAAAAGGGTGATGTCGTCCCCTTTCGGGGCGATGTCATTGGAATGTAGCATTACGTCGTGCTTGGCACAGTGCCAGGCAAAAGGCAAAAAGGCCAAGCTTTCCCTGGACATAAAAGGGTGATGTCATCCACTTTGGGGGCGACGTCATTGGAATGTAGCATTACCTCATGCTTGGCACAATGCCAGGCAAATGCAAAAAGGCCAGGCTTTCCCTAGAAGTAAAAGGGTGATGTCGTCCCCTTTGGAGGTGATGTCATTGGAATGTAGCATTACGTCGTGCTTGGCACAATGCCAGGGAAAAGGCAGAAAGGCCAGGCTTTCCCTGGACATAAAAGGGTGATGTCGTCCCCTTTGGGGGCGATGTCATTGGAATGTAGCATTATGTCACCCTTGGCACAATGCCAGGCAAAAGGCAGAAAGGCCAGGCTTTCCCTGGACATAAAAGGGTGATGTCGTCCCCTTTCGGGGCGATGTCATTGGAATGTAGCATTACGTCGTGCTTCGCACAATGCCAGGCAAAAGCCAAAAAGGCCAGGCTTTCCCTGGACATAAAAGGGTGATGTCGTCCCCTTTGGAGGTGATGTCATTGGAATGTAGCATTACGTCGTGCTTGGCACAATGCCAGGGAAAAGGCAGAAAGGCCAGGCTTTCCCTGGACATAAAAGGGTGATGTCGTCCCCTTTCGGGGCGATGTCATTGGAATGTAGCATTATGTCACCCTTGGCACAATGCCAGGCAAAAGGCAGAAAGGCCAGGCTTTCCCTGGACATAAAAGGTGATGTCGTCTCCTTTCGGGGCGATGTCATTGGAATGTAGCATTACGTCATGCTTGGCACAGTGCCAGGCAAAAGGCAAAAAGGCCAAGCTTTCCCTGGACATAAAAGGGTGATGTCGTCCCCTTTGGGGGCGATGTCATTGGAATGTAGCATTACGTCATCCTTGGCACAATGCCAGGCAAAAGGCAGAAAGGCCAGGCTTTCCCTGGACATAAAAGGGCGATGTCGTCCCCTTTTGGGGTGATGTCATTGGAATGTAGCATTACCTCGTGCTTGGCACGATGCCAGGCAAAAGGCAGAAAGGCCAGGCTTTCCCTGGACATAAAAGGGTGATGTCGTCCCCTTGCGGGGCGATGTCATTGGAATGTAGCATTACGTCATGCTTGGCACAGTGCCAGGCAAAAGGCAGAAAGGCCAGGCTTTCCCTGGACATAAAAGGGTGATGTCGTCCCCTTTGGGGGCGATGTCATTGGAATGTAGCATTATGTCACCCTTGGCACAATGCCAGGCAAAAGGCAGAAAGGCCAGGCTTTCCCTGGACATAAAAGGGTGATGTCGTCCCCTTTCAGGGCGATGTCATTGGAATGTAGCATTACGTCGTGCTTGGCACAGTGCCAGGCAAAAGGCAAAAGGCCAAGCTTTCCCTGGACATAAAAGGGTGATGTCGTCCCCTTTCGGGCGATGTCATTGTCGTCACCCTTGGCACAATGCCAGGCAAAGGCGAAAGGCCAGGCTGGACAAAAAAGGGTGATGTCGTCCCCTTTCGGGCGATGTCATTGGAATGTAGCATTACGTCGTGCTTGGCACAATGCCAGGCAAAAGGCAGAAAGGCCAGGCTTTCCCTGGACATAAAAGGGTGATGTCGTCCCCTTTGGGGGCGATGTCATTGGAATGTAGCATTACGTCGTGCTTGGCACAATGCCAGGCAAAAGGGAGAAAGGCCAGGCTTTCCCTGGACATAAAAGGGTGATGTCGTCCCCTTTCGGGGCGATGTCATTGGAATGTAGCATTACGTCATCCTTGGCACAATGCCAGGCAAAAGGCAGAAAGGCCAGGCTTTCCCTGGACATAAAAGGGTGATGTCGTCCCCTTTTGGGGCGATGTCATTGGAATGTAGCATTACGTCGTGCTTGGCACAATGCCAGGCAAAAGGCAGAAAGGCCAGGCTTTCCCTGGACATAAAAGGGTGATGTCGTCCCCTTTGGGGCGATGTCATTGGAATGTAGCATTACCTCGTGCTTGGCACAATGCCAGGCAAAAGGCAGAAAGGCCAGGCTTTCCCTGGACATAAAAGGGCGATGTCGTCCCCTTTGGGGGCGATGTCATTGGAATGTAGCATTACCTCGTGCTTGGCACAATGCCAGGCAAAAGGCAGAAAGGCCAGGCTTTCCCTGGACATAAAAGGGTGATGTCGTCCCCTTTTGGGGCGATGTCATTGGAATGTAGCATTATGTCACCCTTGGCACAATGCCAGGCAAAAGGCAGAAAGGCCAGGCTTTCCCTGGACATAAAAGGGTGATGTCGTCCCCTTTCAGGGCGATGTCATTGGAATGTAGCATTACGTCGTGCTTGGCACAGTGCCAGGCAAAAGGCAAAAAGGCCAAGCTTTCCCTGGACATAAAAGGGTGATGTCGTCCCCTTTAGGGGCGATGTCATTGGAATGTAGCATTATGTCACCCTTGGCACAATGCCAGGCAAAAGGCAGAAAGGCCAGGCTTTCCCTGGACAAAAAAGGGTGATGTCGTCCCCTTTCGGGGCGATGTCATTGGAATGTAGCATTACGTCGTGCTTGGCACAATGCCAGGCAAAAGGCAAGACAGGCCAGGCTTTCCCTGGACATAAAAGGGTGATGTCGTCCCCTTTGGGGGTGATGTCATTGGAATGTAGCATTACGTCGTGCTTGGCACAATGCCAGGCAAAAGGGAGAAAGGCCAGGCTTTCCCTGGACATAAAAGGGTGATGTCGTCCCCTTTCGGGGCGATGTCATTGGAATATAGCATGACGTCATCCTTGGCACAATGCCAGGCAAAAGGCAGAAATGCCAGGCTTTCCCTGGACATAAAAGGGTGATGTCGTCCTGTTTGGGGGTGATGTCATTGGAATGTAGCATTACGTCGTGCTTGGCACAATGCCAGGCAAAAGGCAGAAAGGCCAGGCTTTCCCTGGTCATAAAAGGGTGATGTCGTCCCCTTTGGGGGCGATGTCATTGGAATTTAGCATTATCTCGTGCTTGGCACAGTGCCAGGCAAAAGGCAGAAAGGCCAGGCTTTCCCTAGAAGTAAAAGGGTGATGTGTCCCCTGTGGGGGCAATGTCATTGGAATGTAGCATTACCTTGCCCTGGCACATTGCCCCCAAAGTGATCAACACAGCTGTCCTATCTCAGGGAAGCCTGACCTTTTTGCCCTCTTTTGGGTAAAGTTTATTTCCTTGTGTGGCTGCTATTCCTTCCTTCACCACTGGAGGGCAATGTTTTCTGTGCCATACTTTTGACGTAGATTCCTTAATCTGTCCCTGTTCTGCAGCTCCTGGGCCTCCCATTGCTCTATTAATATTAATATCAGGGCTTCTAATAATAAATATGCAGAATAATAACCGTAAAATCCCATTGAAAAGGTTTATTTCCTTGTGTGGCTGCTATTCCTGCCTTGACCACAGGAGGGCAATGTTTTCTGTCCCTTAGCGTTAGCACTAAAATCATTGTAGGTCTTTTTAACTAGGTTTAAGGCTTTTAAAGCAGGATTCCTTCTTCTGTGCCTGTTCTGCAGCCCTTGGGCCTCCCGTTGCTCTATTAATATTAACAACAGGGCTTCTAATAATAAAGATGCAGAATAATAACCTTAAAATCGCATTGAAAATGTTTATTTCCTTGTCTGGTTGCAGTTCCTACTGTGACCACAGGAGGGCACTCTTTTCTGTCCCATAGAGTTAACGTTGCGGAATCATAGGCTTTTTTGATGGCCTCAGTAATATTGCTAAGGGACGGAAAACTGTGCCATCCTGCGGTCAGAGCAGGTATTGCAGTCACAAAAGAAAATAAATCTTTTAATAACATTTTGTTATTCTCTATCCATTGAAACTATCAGGCCTTTTTCAGTCGGATTAAGACTTTTGAAGCAGGATTCCTACTTCTGTGCCTGTTCTGCAGCCCTTGGGCCTCCCGTTGCTCTATTAATATTAATAACAGGGCTTCTAATAATAGAGGTGCAGAATAATAACCTTAAAATCCCATTGAAAAGGTTTATTTCCTTGTGTGGCTGCTATTCCTGCCTTGACCACAGGAGGGCAATGTTTTCTGTCCCTTAGCGTTAGCACTAAAATCATTGTAGGTCTTTTTAACTAGGTTTAAGGCTTTTGAAGCAGGATTCCTTCTCCTGTGCCTGTTCTGCAGCCCCTGGGCCTCCTGTTGCTCTATTAATATTAACAACAGGGCTTCTAATAATAAAGATGCAGAATAATAACTTAAAATCCCATTGAAAAGGTTTATTTCCTTGTCTGGTTGCAGTTCCTACTGTGACCACAGGAGGGCACTTTTGTCTGTCCCATAGAGTTAACATTGAGGAATCATAGGCCTTTTTGATGGCCTCAGTAATATTGCTAAGGGACGGAAAACTGTGCCATCCTGTGGTCAGAGCAGGTATTGCAGTCACAAAAGAAAATAAATCTTTTAATAACATTTTGTTATTCTCTATCCATTGAAGCTATCAGGCCTTTTTATGTCAGATTAAGGCTTTTGAAGCAGGATTCCTACTTCTGTGCCTATTCTGTAGCCCTTGGGCCTCCTGTTGCTCTATTAATATTAATAACAGGGTTTCTAATAATAGAGGTGCAGAATTATAACCTTAAAATCCCATTGAAATGGTTTATTTCCTTGTGTGGCTGCTATTCCTGCCTTGACCACAGGAGGGCAATGTTTTCTGTCCCTTAGCGTTAGCACTAAAATCATCGTAGGTCTTTTAAACTCGGTTTAAGGCTTTTGAAGCAGGATTCCTTCTTCTGTGCCTGTTCAGCTGCCCTTGGGCCTCCCGTTGCTCTATTAATATTAACAACAGGGCTTCTAATAATAAAGATGCAGAATAATAACCTTAAAATCCCATTGAAAATGTTTATTTCCTTGTCTGGTTGCAGTTCCTACTGTAACCACAGGAGGGCACTCTTTTCTGTCCCATAGAGTTAACGTTGCGGAATCATAGGCTTTTTTGATGGCCTCAGTAATATTGCTAAGGGACGGAAAACTGTGCCATCCTGTGGTCAGAGCAGGTATTGCAGTCACAAAAGAAAATAAATCTTTTAATAACATTTTGTTATTCTCTATCCATTGAAACTATCAGGCCTTTTTCAGTCGGATTAAGACTTTTGAAGCAGGATTCCTACTTCTGTGCCTGTTCTGCAGCCCTTGGGCCTCCCGTTGCTCTATTAATATTAATAACAGGGCTTCTAATAATAAAGATGCAGAATAATAAGTTTAAATCCCATTGAAATGGTTTATTTCCTTGTGTGGCTGCTATTCCTGCCTTGACCACAGGAGGGCAATGTTTTCTGTCCCTTAGCATTAGCACTAAAATCATCGTAGGTCTTTTAAACTCGGTTTAAGGCTTTTGAAGCAGAATTCCTTCTCTTGTGCCTGTTCTGCAGCCCTTGGGCCTCCCGTTGCTCTATTAATATTAATAACAGGGCTTCTAATAATAGAGGTGCAGAATTATAACCTTAAAATCCCATTGAAATGGTTTATTTCCTTGTGTGGCTGCTATTCCTGCCTTGACCACAGGAGGGCAATGTTTCCCTGTCCCTTAGCATTAGCACTAAAATCATCGTAGGTCTTTTTAACTCGGTTTAAGGCTTTTGAAGCAGGATTCCTTCTTCTGTGCCTGTTCTGCAGCCCTTGGGCCTCCCGTTGCTCTATTAATATTAATAACAGGGCTTCTAATAATAGAGGTGCAGAATAATAACCTTAAAATTCCATTGAAAAGGTTTATTTCCTTGTGTGGCTGCTATTCCTGCCTTGACCACAGGAGGGCAATGTTTTCTGTCCCTTAGCGTTAGCACTAAAATCATTGTAGGTCTTTTTAACTAGGTTTAAGGCTTTTAAAGCAGGATTCCTTCTCCTGTGCCTGTTCTGCTGCCCTTGGGCCTCCCATTGCTCTATTAATATTAACAACAGGGCTTCTAATAATAAAGATGCAGAATAATAACCTTAAAATCCCATTGAAAATGTTTATTTCCTTGTCTGGTTGCAGTTCCTACTGTGACCACAGGAGGGCACTCTTTTCTGTCCCATAGAGTTAACGTTGCGGAATCATAGGCTTTTTTGATGGCCTCAGTAATATTGCTAAGGGACGGAAAACTGTGCCATCCTGTGGTCAGAGCAGGTATTGCAGTCACAAAAGAAAATAAATCTTTTAATAACATTTTGTTATTCTCTATCCATTGAAACTATCAGGCCTTTTTCAGTCGGATTAAGACTTTTGAAGCAGGATTCCTACTTCTGTGCCTGTTCTGCAGCCCTTGGGCCTCCCGTTGCTCTATTAATATTAATAACAGGGCTTCTAATAATAGAGGTGCAGAATAATAACCTTAAAATCCCATTGAAAAGGTTTATTTCCTTGTGTGGCTGCTATTCCTGCCTTGACCACAGGAGGGCAATGTTTTCTGTCCCTTAGCGTTAGCACTAAAATCATTGTAGGTCTTTTTAACTCGGTTTAAGGCCTTTGAAGCAGGATTCCTTCTCCTGTGCCTGTTCTGCAGCCCCTGGGCCTCCCGTTGCTCTATTAATATTAATAACAGGGCGTCTAACAATAGAGGTGCACAATAATAAGCTTAAAATCCCATTGAAAAGGTTTATTTCCTTGTGTGGTTGCGGTTCCTACTGTGACCACAGGAGGGCACTCTTGTCTGTCCCATAGAGTTAACATTGAGGAATCATAGGCCTTTTTGATGGCCTCAGTAATATTGCTAAGGGACGGAAAACTGTGCCATCCTGTGGTCAGAGCAGGTATTGCAGTCACAAAAGAAAATAAATCTTTTAATAACATTTTGTTATTCTCTATCCATTGAAGCTATCAGGCCTTTTTATGTCGGATTAAGGCTTTTGAAGCAGGATTCCTACTTCTGTGCCTGTTCTGCAGCCCCTGGGCCTCCTGTTGCTCTATTAATATTAATAACAGGGTTTCTAATAATAAAGATGCAGAATAATAACCTTAAAATCCCATTGAAAAGGTTTATTTCCTTGTCTGGTTGCAGTTCCTACTGTGACCACAGGAGGGCACTCTTTTCTGTCCCATAGAGTTAACATTGCGGAATCATAGGCTTTTTTGATGGCCTCAGTAATATTGCTAAGGGACGGAAAACTGTGCCATCCTGTGGTCAGAGCAGGTATTGCAGTCACAAAAGAAAATAAATCTTTTAATAACATTTTGTTATTCTCTATCCATTGAAACTATCAGGCCTTTTTCAGTCGGATTAAGACTTTTGAAGCAGGATTCCTACTTCTGTGCCTGTTCTGCAGCCCTTGGGCCTCCCGTTGCTCTATTAATATTAATAACAGGGCTTCTAATAATAGAGGTGCAGAATAATAACCTTAAAATCCCATTGAAAAGGTTTATTTCCTTGTGTGGCTGCTATTCCTGCCTTGACCACAGGAGGGCAATGTTTTCTGTCCCTTAGCGTTAGCACTAAAATCATTGTAGGTCTTTTTAACTCGGTTTAAGGCCTTTGAAGCAGGATTCCTTCTCCTGTGCCTGTTCTGCAGCCCCTGGGCCTCCCGTTGCTCTATTAATATTAATAACAGGGCGTCTAACAATAGAGGTGCACAATAATAAGCTTAAAATCCCATTGAAAAGGTTTATTTCCTTGTGTGGTTGCGGTTCCTACTGTGACCACAGGAGGGCACTCTTGTCTGTCCCATAGAGTTAACATTGAGGAATCATAGGCCTTTTTGATGGCCTCAGTAATATTGCTAAGGGACGGAAAACTGTGCCATCCTGTGGTCAGAGCAGGTATTGCAGTCACAAAAGAAAATAAATCTTTTAATAACATTTTGTTATTCTCTATCCATTGAAGCTATCAGGCCTTTTTATGTCGGATTAAGGCTTTTGAAGCAGGATTCCTACTTCTGTGCCTGTTCTGCAGCCCCTGGGCCTCCTGTTGCTCTATTAATATTAATAACAGGGTTTCTAATAATAAAGATGCAGAATAATAACCTTAAAATCCCATTGAAAAGGTTTATTTCCTTGTCTGGTTGCAGTTCCTACTGTGACCACAGGAGGGCACTCTTTTCTGTCCCATAGAGTTAACATTGCGGAATCATAGGCTTTTTTGATGGCCTCAGTAATATTGCTAAGGGACGGAAAACTGTGCCATCCTGTGGTCAGAGCAGGTATTGCAGTCACAAAAGAAAATAAATCTTTTAATAACATTTTGTTATTCTCTATCCATTGAAACTATCAGGCCTTTTTCAGTCGGATTAAGACTTTTGAAGCAGGATTCCTACTTCTGTGCCTGTTCTGCAGCCCTTGGGCCTCCCGTTGCTCTATTAATATTAATAACAGGGCTTCTAATAATAGAGGTGCAGAATAATAACCTTAAAATCCCATTGAAAAGGTTTATTTCCTTGTGTGGCTGCTATTCCTGCCTTGACCACAGGAGGGCAATGTTTTCTGTCCCTTAGCGTTAGCACTAAAATCATTGTAGGTCTTTTTAACTCGGTTTAAGGCCTTTGAAGCAGGATTCCTTCTCCTGTGCCTGTTCTGCAGCCCCTGGGCCTCCCGTTGCTCTATTAATATTAATAACAGGGCGTCTAACAATAGAGGTGCACAATAATAAGCTTAAAATCCCATTGAAAAGGTTTATTTCCTTGTGTGGTTGCGGTTCCTACTGTGACCACAGGAGGGCACTCTTGTCTGTCCCATAGAGTTAACATTGAGGAATCATAGGCCTTTTTGATGGCCTCAGTAATATTGCTAAGGGACGGAAAACTGTGCCATCCTGTGGTCAGAGCAGGTATTGCAGTCACAAAAGAAAATAAATCTTTTAATAACATTTTGTTATTCTCTATCCATTGAAGCTATCAGGCCTTTTTATGTCGGATTAAGGCTTTTGAAGCAGGATTCCTACTTCTGTGCCTGTTCTGCAGTCCCTGGGCCTCCTGTTGCTCTATTAATATTAATAACAGGGCTTCTAATAATAAAGATGCAGAATAATAACCTTAAAATCCCATTGAAAAGGTTTATTTCCTTGTCTGGTTGCGGTTTCTACTGTGACCACAGGAGGGCACAGTTTCCCGTTCCTTAGCAATAGTACTGGCGCCATCAAAAAGGTCTACGATGGCTTCGAGCTAATCCTATGGGACAGAAAAGGGTGCCCTCCTGTGGTCACAAGTAGGAACCGCAATACCTGCTCTTTTTGCCTGGCACCGTCTCCAACCTTGGCAACTTTAAGACTTGTGAACTTCAACTCCCAGAATTCCCCAGCCAGCCCGTTGTCAAGGTTGGAGACCCCTGGACTAGAGGACCTCCCCAGGTCCCTTCCAACTCTTCCCTTCTGTATTCCACCGCCTCCGACTGACCAATCCTGGCTTAGAACACAGCTAGCCAGCCATCGTGGTTTAGACCAAGCCACGCTCGGGAGACCCCCAACCCGGAGAGCCAGGCCAGGCTGCGGGCTCTTTGATTTGCCCAGCGGGGCTGTGAACCTCGGAGGGCCGCGGCGCCCTCGACCAAGATGGCGGCTGCTGCGCGCAGAGCCGGGCGGAAGTGCCGCCGCGGGGCTTGCCGGGAGTTGTAGTCGCGGGCGCCGGAGAGGCAGTCATGCTGCGGCCGGCGGGGCTGCTGGCGTTGTTGCTGCTGGGCTCGCTGCGGTCGGCGGCGCTGGAGCCGGTCAGCGTCGGCCTGGCCATCGGGGCGGCCTCCATGCTGACCGGCTACCTCTCCTCGCCCCGCTTCTACTGCGCCTTCGTGGAGTGCTGCCCCCCCGACGACCACCGACCCGACCCCGCAGGTATTTGGGTGTGTGCGTGGAATGCCCGGCCGTCTGGTGCCCGGGGGCGGGAAGGCCAGTCCCGTCCTTGGGGGTCTTTGGGGGAATACATCTCCCATACTCCCCAACCTGCCTCTGCACCTGCTTTCAGGGTAGAGGACGCCATCTCCTATCATCCCCAGCTGGTCTGGTCTGCAAGCTGCCTCTGGAAACCTGGGAACAAAGTTCCCATCTTCCCCAGCCCGTCTCTGCACCTGCTTAAAGTCTTAAGTGTCTAGGGCTCCATCCCAGGAGGATATCAAAAGCTCCCTCCCTCCTTCCCTCCCTCTTTCTCTCTCCCTCCCTCCTCTTCATTTTCCCCTTCCCTTCCTCATCCCTTCCCTCCACAGCCCTGCAGCAGGCCCTGGACGAGAGGCTCTTCGGCCAGCACCTGGCCCAAGGGGTCATCCTGAAGGCGCTGACCGGCTTCATCAACAACCCCAACCCAAAGAAGCCGCTGGTCCTCTCGCTGCACGGCTGGGCCGGGACGGGCAAAAACTTCGTCAGCCAGATCATCGCCGAGAACCTCTACCCAGCCGGGCTCAAGAGCAAATTTGTGCACCTCTTTCTTTCCACGCTGCATTTCCCGCACGAGCACCTGGTCCCTCTCTACAAGGTGAGAGCAAAACCTGAGTCGGGTGCAAGGGGCTCTTCTTGCAGGATCTTTGACAGAATTACAGCCACTTCTGGGCTGCTGTTGGGCCCGTTTTACCGACGGGCCAAGTGAGGCTAAGAGAATAAGTCTGAGAATCGTGACTAAGGTGGGACTCCCCCCAACCCACTCCCCAATAATCGGGGAAGGAAAGGAGCTGGGAACCAATGGCTGCTGTCCCCTCCAGGAAATGCTGTTTATTTGTCCTCTGGTGCCCTTTCCAGGAAAGAGCCGAAAAAAAGAAAGAAACGAGCTTAGCTGGTTCCACAAGGCATTGAAATCCCCTTTTGTAAAATAATAATAATAATAATCTCGTGACTTCTAGAAAAGATGAAGCAGTTGGAAGGAAGAAGCTGAGAAGAACACAAAGCAAAACTTTAAAAGTTCTGGGTATTTAAGGGGAAGGATTCTGCCCTGGATTTCTAGGGAGTCCTTGAGCGAACACCACAATTGAGGCCAAAGTTTCTGTTGCTAAGTGAGGCAGTCATTAAGTGAGTTTTGCCCCGTGTTACGACCTTCCTTGCCACCGTTCTTAAGTGAATCACTGCAGCTGATTAAGGTAGTAACCCGGTTGCTAAGTGAATCTGGCTTCCCCAATTGACTTTGCTCATCAGAAGGTCGCAAAAGGGGATCACCTGACCCCAGGACGCTGCAACCGTCATAAATATGAAACGGTTGCCAAGTGTCTGAATATCGATCATGCGACCATGGGCGTGCTGCAACGGTCCTAAGTGTGAAAAGTGGAGATAAGTCCCTTTTTTTCAGTACCATTGTAACTTTGAACGGTCACTAAACGAACCGTTGTAAGTTCTAGGACTGCCTATGTCGGATTTCCCCCAAGCAGCCCGGAGGTCTGATCCGATGGCCTTCCGGTCGAAACGGGGAGAGGAATCTTTGCACAGCTTGTAACTTCTGCCCTCCTGGGTTCCAGGACCAGCTGCAGAAATGGATCCGAGGCAACGTGAGCAGCTGTGCAAAGTCTCTCTTCATCTTTGACGAGATGGACAAGTTGCACCCGGGGCTGATTGACGCCATCAAACCCTTCCTGGATTACTACGAGCAGATTGACGGCGTGTCGTATCGGAGAGCCATCTTCATTTTCCTCAGGTGCTGGCAGACCTGGGGCCTGAATGAGTTAATCTGAGTTTATTATGATCGGAATGAAACGCTCTCCACTGCTTTCCTTCCGTCTAACCTAAGATACAGTTGCTCTAAGACTACAGCTAATCCTCAACTCACAGCCACAACTGAGCCCAACATTTATGGGGTTGCGAGAAGGCTTAAGCAAGGATCTCTGCCCTCTTGAGAGGTGCAGGCAGGAATTCACCAGCGGTGGGAACACATCACTTGGGGCATTATTTTCCCCCAGAGGGTTTAGAGATGAGCTTTTCATCTTCAACTGCAAGAGTTCATGCCGCAGACTTTTGAAAAATAGACACTGAAATTCAGGGTCAAGGCTGCAGGCGGTCCAATGGAGCGGGCAGCTTTGGCACTGAGGCCGTAGGTTGCCGACCTGTGTCTTAAGCGACCCATGAGTCATACTGGGTGTGGGAAAGGGCCGGGTTTGTAATGCTGGTTCTTTTTAACCTCTGCTTCCCAACAGTAACGCGGGAGGTGACTTGATCACGAAAGTCGCGCTAGAGTTTTGGAGGAGCGGCCAAGAGAGGGAAGAGATCGGGCTGAAAGACCTGGAAGTGGTCTTGTCCCTGGGGGTTTTCAACAACAGGAACAGTGAGTAGTGGTCTTGGGTCTGCGTTGGATTTTCCCCTCCCAAATCCCATGCAAAAAAGAGGTTTTGTAAATACCAAGATGTTCTGGGTGTCTTTGACAGCTCAGCACTGCATATTATCAGTCGCCAGGCTGCCTGAAAGATTTCGTCTTGAAATTGGAGGAAAATGGGAAGATAGACAGACGGACAATGATGAGGATAATGGAAGGGAAGGGGAGAGTCAGATAATATGCTTTGGGAAGGAAGGAAGGGAGGGTGGGAGGAAGAAAGGGAAAGACGGAAGGGAGGGAGGAAGGGAGAGAAAGGAAAGAAGAGGAAGGAAGGAAGGAGGGAGGGAAACAAAAGGGAGAGGGAGGGAGGGAGGAAGGCCAGTAGAGAAAATTTTATCCATCACCCATACATGAGAGGGAAGACTAAAGACAGAAGTTTTCAACAAGGAAAGAATATCTCTCGAATCTATTTAGGGCGAACACTGCAGGAAGAAGAGGGAGCCACCACCGATAAGGCCCCGCTACGAATACCTACCTTGGCAGGCGTAGCAGGAGATCTTTAGCGTTCATCACGAAAACCGGACGTGGGCCCCTTTTCCCAGGGACCACCTCCGCTTCCCCCTTTTCTCACGCCTCGTCTCTTCCACAGGCGGCCTGTGGCACAGCAGCCTGATCGACCGAAACCTCATCGATTACTTTGTTCCGTTCCTTCCCCTGGCGTACAAGCACGTCAAGATGTGCATCCGGGCAGAGATGAAATCCCGCGGCAACCTGATCGACGAAGAGATCGTCAACCAGGTGGCCGGCGAGATGACCTTTTTCCCCAAGGACGAGAAGATTTACTCGGACAAAGGCTGTAAAACCGTGCAGACCAAGCTAGATTTCTATTAAGGACCGCGGGGGGGGGGGGACACGACGACCTATTTTCTCTTTTTTAAGAGTCCCAAAACCAGGGGAGAAAATCTATGCAACGATTTCTCTGTTTGTGCACTTTTTTTAAAAAGCAAAAAAAAAAGGCAGTCTCTGGATACGCACTTTTTTAAAAGTTTGGGGAGTTTTTTTCACAGCCACTGGAAGCTTTGGGGGCATCTCTTCCCCAGATGTGGGCACCCCAGAAATATTGCTCTGGGCATCTTCCACTGTGCTGCACTTTTTAAATACTCACTAGTGGGAGGTGTAGAAGTTACAATTCAATCTACTGGAGGGGGGGAGGGTACTTAAGAGATTTACTGAGTTTGATTATTCCTAACAGTCTGAATGAACTAAGTAGAGTTCTGAGCTGGCCTCTAAGACCACTAAATGTTGTTACATGAGATCTGTCTTCTTGTCTCGCCCCATGTGCACCCCCAAAAAATTACTTTTTGAGAATTTCAGGTTAGAAAAAGGTCAAAACCAGAGCGTGCCTCCTTAGGTCAGTATTGATGAGTGTTACGTTGTAGAGATTGTGTCAGTCCAGGGTATCTTGTAGGCCAATTTGATAAAATAACTCATTTGCCTCTTGAGACTATGCTCAAGAACCCATTCAATTCAGGGGGAAAACTTTCTCCTTTATCTGACATGCTTTTCTCTGGATCAAGCTCCTGGTCCTCATGAGGTTTCTGGATGGAAAAATAGCTCATAAGCCTCTTGAGACCATGGAGGGGTGCAGTTATGCTCAAGGACCTGTCCACTATGAAAAAAAAAATTATAAGCCTTTTCTTTATCTGGCAGTCATCTTTTTCTCCAGACCATGTTTCCAGTCCTCATGAGGTTTATACAGATGATTTTCCTGTGGATAGGCTGCCAAGAATCCAGATTTTTTTTTTTTTTTTTACAGTTGCATCTTCACTGGTCACTGATGCGACTTTCTGGTGGTTTGCAAACCTGTTACCTAAAATCCAACTTCTGCAAACTGGGTGTGCAATTTACTTAGCCGTTTCACTTTTTTTAACAGAAGTAGCTTTAAAGAAATGTATTTTTTTAATGAGTGTTTTATATGCAGAACACTAGAGTTATAATATGACTGAATGCAACTAGGGGGAAAAAGTGAGAATTATAATAAATGAGTGATGAAGATGATTTGGGTTGAACCTTGTTTTTTTCCCAGTTGATTGTCTATTACAGTCTTTCCTAACCCACCTCAGGACGACATTTTCCAAAATTTTCTGCTCCTAGCAGTTGTACAGGTAGTCCTCAACTTACAATAGTTCATTTAGTGACCATTCAATCTTACAACTTCACTGAAAAAAGTGACTTAACAACTGGCAAAAAAAAAGCTGAAGCTTCTCCAATGAATAAAGTGGAAGGATAGAGAGTAATAAAAATAAATACCTTTCAAAGCACGAATCATAAGTTTCGAGGGCCAAATCCATAATTTGAATCCTCTACAGATGCAGGTAGCATACAGGTAGTCCTCGACTTACGACCACAATCGAGACCAGAATTTATGTTGCTAAGTGAGATATTTGTTAAGTGAATTTTGCCCCATTTTACAACCTTTCTTAACACAGTTGTTAAGTGAATCTGCCTTTCCCATTGAATTTGCTCGTCAGGCGGTCGCAAAAGGGGATCAGGTGACCCCGGACACTGTGACCGTCATAAATATGAGTCAGTTGCCAACTGTCTGAATTTTGATCACAGTCGTGTGAAAAATGATCATAAGTCCCTTTTTTCAGTGATGTTGTAATTCTGAACAGTCCCTAAATGAACTATTATAAGTCAAGGACTAGATTGAAGATGGAGGCCCAAACCTTAAGTTCCTTGACGCTTTCTTGTCTGCATCATGCAAATGAACCAAAAAGTGCTATTTTGGCCAAGAATTTGGCAATCATCACGATCGTGGTGAGTGGTGAGGGTCATCTTGCTCCGAGATGTTTGCCCGCATGCCCCTGTGGGAATGGGTCTCTGCAGATATTGCTGCTTTATTTGCATATTAAGGGCAATACCCCACTGAACACTGAAACAGGAATCGAGATTTTGCAAATAGAAGCAAATATTGTGACCTTTGTTGGAAAAGGTTGCTTGCTAAAGAAATGATTAACCAATTCAATCTTTGTGTTATATAAGAGATAGATTTTAGGCTTTCCCCAAGCAGGGAGAATAATACTAGCTTCTTTCCTAGCCATATTTTCTTGTGGAAATGTGTCCTTCGCAACCTGCCTCCAGAGATTGCGAATGCTCCAACACTGGAAGTTTTTAAGAAGAGACCGGACAACCATTTGCCTGAAATGGTACTATAGGCTTTCCTGCTGGACTAGAAGACTTTCCAACTCTATTATTATTAATATCCAGTCTCCCAAAGCAATGGCTCACTGTATTTTCTTCCACTGTTTAGAAGGAAAAACATACAGAAAGGAGAAACTATTCTCCTTTTAGCCGTTGTTTTGTGGTTAATTCAGGATTCGGGGGAAATGTCCCTTTAACCGGCTCCTCTGGTTCAAGCCAGTGCTCCAGCTCAAAACATGGAGCTGTGTTGTTTCGTGGAGGCTGTGCCAATAGCTAGTGGGAGGTCTTGTGGCAGGACTTTGATTCTCTAAATTTCATTTTTGATGTGTGCCATTGTGCCCACAATATAAAAATGACAATAAAGGTTATCTTATCTTCACCCCAAGCCCAGCTGGTAAAAGCAGGAAAGTCTGCCTTCTCATGGACACCTTTCATCCTAACCCCTGATCAAGAATTCTAGTGACTCGTTATGGTTCCTACCACTCAGTGCTTTTTTCCTAGGGGGGCTCAGCGTACACCTTTGATAAAGGAATGTACATAATAAGCAAACACCCATAAAACTGAGTCAAAGCAGCAAAGTCTGCCCTCCTGTGGCCAGTGTGTGCTGTAACATTTGGCAAAGAAGCCCTGGAGTGGCTTATTTTTATTCTTTCATTTCTTTCCTTTGATGGAAGCTCAAAGCAGCCACAGAAGAGGCTGTCAGGAATATAAAAGATAATTCCAGGAGCTAAAATTTAATTTCTAATAGGGCACTGAGGAGGGCAAAACAGGGAATGCTGCCCTCCTGTGGCCAGATATGTCCATGGCATTTTTTCCCTAAGGACAGCAGAAAAGGTTACTCTGGATAGATTAGATAAAATAGATATAGATGATTAATAGGTGAGATAGATAATAGATGAGAGAGAGAGAGAGATCTAAAATGTTATGTAAAGCACAAAAAACTTCATTGGAAGTTTATTTTGGTAGAACAGGACATTTCTGAATACACCAAACCTCCAAATCCTTACAAAAGACAATCCTCGGTGACTTCGGCAGACAGCAGGAGCACAAGGTGCCCACCAGGTCCAAGATCCTGACTGCAGGATCACAACTATAGTCAAGGAAGACTTGAAAGTGGTTTCAAATACTTTATTGTTTCTTTAATACAAGCATCACATCTTCCAAGCATTACCCAGCTGCAACAGTTTGTACAACAATTCAAAACATAATACAGTCTTACAGATAAAATACATAAAAGCATAATCCAATATTTTAAGGATAAAAAGTCACATGAAAATTACAAAAGCAATGATAAAATACCATGGTGGGTTAAATAGTTCACTAATTTAAAATGACATTTTTGACCAAAGGTAAGGTGTAAAAGAAACCATAGTTGTCATCAAAAGATTTTTCTCAGAAGAAAGAAAACACAACTTCGGTGTTCAAATACATGAATATCACAACAGGTATCTCTTGGTGAAGAGATGGTGATAAGAAATAATACATAAAAACAGGCATAAGCATCACAACTACTTAACAACAGTAAATCAGGAGTAAAACTCAATTGTATTACAAAAAATACATGTCAAACAGAAATTTCAGGAACAAAAAGACAAATGTGTGTGACAAAAGAAATAAAAATTCTTGAGGCGACAGCCACATACTGTGCATCATGATTAACATTTATCAGTCAAAACATAACTTACACATTTTAAACAACAGCCGTGGATAAAATTATTCCAAATAGAAATCTTTTATCAATCACTGGCCACACCAGACATTTAAAAGGGCCATTGAGGTTTTCTTTCTGGTTCTAAGAACCATCACCATGGCTAGAATTATGCCAGGCAGAAAACTATAAAATCTATTATTAACCACCGGCCACACTGGTCATTTAAAAGGGCCGTTGAGGTTTTCTTTTCTGATTCTAAGAACTGTCGCCATGGCTAAATTTACACCAGGCAGAAAACTATAAAATCTATTATCAATCACCGGCACACCCAGCATTAAAAAGGGCCATTGAGATGTTTTCTGGTTCTAAGAACCAACATCGTGCCTCAATTAAGCCAGGCAAGAAATCTACTCAGGGTTTCAACGGCCACATCTAGAATTTAAAAGGGTCACACAGATTTATTTTCCAGTTCGAGGACATAATGTCTCACCCTAGCAAAAAAACTAGTTATTAATTTATTGAGATGGCAATACCTCGTGTTAAAGTGCGTCACCAGGTTTACTTTTGAGATCTGGCTGCAGCTGACATTATTTCTCAGGGTATGAAGGTGGGAGGGAAGCGATCCGAAAGGATTCCCACCATCCAGTTTGAGACTCAGCTGGGGATCCTCAGGGACTGGAGGAAGCTTGTAGTTGAGCGCTGTTGGCTCCTCCAGTGTGATTCGCCCCCGCTGCTCACTCAGGGACGGAAAGGGTCTCCCTCCCAGTGTGAGTCTCACAGTGTGTGTGCTCAGGGACTGAACGAGCCTGGGAGCCGACTGGCCGCCTTCTCATTCAGTGTGAGTCTCACAGAGTGGTAACCCAGGGGCCGGAAGACCCCCGTCAGGAGTGCCTTGGCATCCCCTCTGTGAGTCAAGATGGCCTCAGCAGCAGTGCAGCCTTTCGCCCGAGAAATGCACCCCATCAACTCACCCGTGCTCAGGCCACAGGGGTTCCCCTCCAGTTTGAGGGTCAGTTGGGGATCCTCAGGGACCGGGAGAGGCTTCCAGCCGGGGGCTGTCGCCTCCTCCAGTGTGATTCGCCCTGGCTGCTCCCCCAGGGACTGAAAGGGTCACCCGGGGCGACCCCAGAGAGTCTTCCAGTGTGAGCCTCACAGAGTGTCTGCTCAGGGACCCAAGGAGCCTGGGGGCCGACTGGCCGCCTTCTCATTCAGGGTGAGTGTCACAGAGTGGTAACTCAGGGACTGAAAGGCCCCCATCAGGAAGGGAATGGGATGTTTAGGCGTGGACCCTTGGCCACGCCTCCTTCGCCCCCTGCCACTCGCCACACCCCACTTACAGCCAGATTTCCCCCTCCGCTGCCCTCCCGCAGCCATTCTCCACGGCCAATGGGCCCTTGGCCCTCTGCCCGTCGCCCTGGCCAATTCACCCAGACACCCTTTGTCCTGGGTCTTTGGCTGTACGGGACAAATAGCCCCCAGCCAATCGGGTGGCAGGCAGGAGCCACGGTGCTGCGGGGGCAGCGTGCGATGGGCAATCCCAGGGGCTGGGGGGGGCAGCTGTGATGCAAGATTTTTTTTAAAAGTGCATGTTTTGGGGCCATGCAGCTCTGTCACCAGAATCGGAAGGAGGGGGACTGGCAGCAGGAGTAGCGGCCCCCGGGGCCACTGGGGGGGGCAGTCAGACAAGAGTGTGTTGGGGGAACAAGGGAGGGAGGGAGGGGCACCTCAAGGGGGCTTCACAACGACAGCTTGACTCGCAACTCAAACGAAAGAGGGGAGGAGGAGCAAGGCCAGAGCAGCTTCTGCCATAGCCAGGGGGCGGGGTTAGGGGGGCACACAGGCAAACAGCAAGGCCAGCATGGCTTCTACCCACGCTTCCCTCCCACGACGGTCGCAGTTCCAGCCCCCCCAGCCCAAGCCATTTGCCCACGCTTCCCTCCCACGACGCACACAGCTCCAGCCCCCCCAGCCCATGACATTTGCCCATGCTTCCCTCCCATGACGCTCCAGTTCCAGCCCCCCCAGCCCATGATATTGCCCATTTGCCCTCGCTTCCCTCCGACGGTCGCAGTTCCAGCCCCCCCAGCCCATGCCATTTGCCCTCGCTTCCCTCCGACGGTCGCAGTTCCAGCCCCCCCAGCCCATGCCATTTGCCCTCGCTTCCCTCCGACGGTCGCAGTTCCAGCCCCCCCAGCCCATGCCATTTGCCCTCGCTTCCCTCCGACGGTCGCAGTTCCAGCCCCCCCAGCCCATGCCATTTGCCCTCGCTTCCCTCCGACGGTCGCAGTTCCAGCCCCCCCAGCCCATGCCATTTGCCCTCGCTTCCCTCCGACGGTCGCAGTTCCAGCCCCCCCAGCC